>JABXWE010006337.1:0-29378 GCA_014611495.1 Limonius californicus | reverse complement strand
AGTTTCTTTCAGGATGGCATTTCGCCACTGTTAAGGACATGCAAAATGCAACTGAATAATCCATAGTACCTGCAGATATGTGTATATATATATATATATATATATATATATGTATAGGGTGTTAAAAAATACATTCGGATATTTTACCCACTTATAGATCTCATCAATACAAACAAAAAGTCGTAACAAACATGGGTTCCAAAATCAACTGTTTTCAAGGTACAGTCAAACTATTTACGCAGACTAGGAGTGCAAAATCGTATTTATCACGTCTGCTATGGAAGTGGATAAAACAACATTTGTTTGTTTCTGTAAGTGTCAATATTGTTATTGTTGTTGTTGGAATATGTATACCAATGCGAATATGGCTGATATGCATTTCATGTATGGTAAGCCCGAAAGTAGCGTTAGCGCGGCGCCTTTCTCCCACGAGGATTGATCACTATGGGAGAGTAGATCAACAACCCCCTTTATGGGGGAAGCCCTTGCCCAACAATGGGATGCTGCGGGCTACTAAAAAAAAGGCCAATGATAATTCTTATGAGGCACGTCGCTTGTATGCCGAAGCATTTCCCAACCGGACACTTTATATAAATGTATGCTGTGGTTGGTTTCCAGGAATTCTTCTGCGTAGCAACTTCTTGGTCGTATTACAAGAAGCATCAGCAGAAAGTTATCCGACAAGACCAGAAGATGGCAAATGTGGATTTGCCGAAACGTCGTCAAGACAACCAACCTGGTCCGTCCCAGGACCAAGAAGTTGCTACGCGGAAGAATTCCTGGAAACCCACCACAGCATACAACACCCGCGGAATCCTTAAAACCAACAACAATATAAATGTATATATGCACATAACATAACAAGTATTTCTCCTAATTATGCTTTTAAGTTTCATATCAAATGCATTTTAATGATCTCATTAGAAAATGCGCGAATAACTAATTATCGATTTTAAAAAAGAACTTATCTTAATTGTTTTCTATGGGGTTCTAAGTAGCTAATTAAAATATATGTTGTTGACATAGTTATTAAAATCAAATATTTAAAAGTAATTTTTGGAAACTATGCCAAAAATGTATCTAAACTTCAAGAAATTATTATTTTCTTGGGTGATGCAGAACTTTTTCACACCACTGCACATAATGAGTATTAACAGCAGTACACATCTATGAAAATTTTCTATAAGCACAATGTATATCTCAACCAAAATTCTGTTAAAAGAGAAATGTGTTTAATACTGCACTTCGCAATCATTCAATCATACGAGTAATATTTAGTAACACTCATAATACACTCAATTAAACTAATAACAGTATAAATTGCGTTTCTTATCTATCTGACATAAAAGAACCATCAAAGGTGGGAAAGCGAACATAAATAAGAATGAAATCATTCTTCGAATAAAAGGTTTTAGCATGCAATCGTTGACCCCTATCACCAAACGTGCATGCATTTTACATTTTCATTTAAATGGATTTTAGAACGGCCACTTGTAACGTCATAATCCTTTAACACGCGACTTGTATGTGATTTCTCTCTTTTCCTATTTTACTGTTAATGATTGCTTGAAGTGTCAAGGTGAGATTAACCGCGTCTTGTAGCACAACAATTGATTACTAGCTATGGAAAGGGAATCAAGTGCTGAAATAATAAACTTAGAAAAGATAAATAAAAAACTTTAGTTCAACATATTATGTTAGAAACGAAACCATACGTGAGACCTCCAACAGAATAACTAAATTGGCCTCGTGCTCAAGAAAAAAAGGATTATGACGTCAGACATGCGGCGTAATTTTTTAAATTGAAAATTCCATTATCGTTTATCAACAAACAAAGAAGCAGTAAACTGCTTTTCAACTATTTGTAAATTAGGAAGAACGGCTTTTTTTGTAGTTCAAGCTCTAGCTATTTAATCGGACTCTTAAAAGTACAGATTAAAATATACTGCGAGATACTGCAATTCATGGATGTGCTGCTTGAAAATATACTAATATACGAAGTGCATATTTAAACTTGTTGAAATATCTGTTTTTGACGCACAAGCTTTGATCGTAATATACAGCCTAAACTTTAATTATAAATCCAAAAAGAACTGAATTAATAATTTCCCGGTTGATGAGCACCTGCAGCCTAACATCTTTATCTCGACGTCGCAGTAGTCATTCATATATCACAATAATTCGCTTAAAACGGGATGGAGATACAGAGAGAAGAAAATAATACACACAAATATCAGGGAATTAAGACATCTTAAGAGACATAAATCTAAGCAGAAAATGTATAAAAAGATTTAAATATAAAGCATTTCATTATCAGTACCACCGAGAAAAGAAATTCATGCCTGAATAATATTTAATATCAAAACGTCTAGTATAACAAAACAAAAATTTTTTAATATTACCTATAGCAACGTCTAATTGAAAAGGGGAAGGCAATTTTTCTGTGTTTCAATAAGCCATTCTAATAATACAGAAATAAATCCCTTGTTTAAAAACACACTTGAATAACCTTAGCAAAAATCAAGTTTAATGTACCAAATACGATGAGTTACTTGTATTTTCTGCCTCAAGCCCCGAAATAATCATTCCGTGCTAGGAGGTAGAAAGAGGAGAAATTAAGTTTTAAAATTGGAAAGTCATTTTGTTACTGAATTAACGCTATTCCTGCTAATGCCATACCAATAAGTGCAATTAAATTCTCATTCAGTGAAATAGATTTAACAGGCCGCGACATAAAAATGATCACCAAGAGATTCAAATCATTACTCGTTTTCGTTTAAACGTCATTTACCAGTATTTAGATACGATATTCCGAATTAGCAATTTATGAAAGTGAACTAAAAGTAAACATATATGGTGGAAACTGTATTCAGACTGGCGAAAAATAAGAGCACTACGCGGTTGTTCTGCAGAAAGTAGTAATACTAGGAAACAGCAAATCGCAAAGCGTATATAAATGCTATATACACAAACAACGAAACGGCATTAGGCTTAATACACCTTCTCTGGAGCAGAAATATGTATACTTCCGTTGTTTGGAACACACATTAAGCTGTGGGTACTCTATTTCTATGGCATTTTATGACCGCATTACGAGCATAAAAAAGAAAATCTACGTTTCTAAAGCATAAAAAGCATATAAGGAAGATGCAGGAAATATAAACTACGCTTTCATTTAGGGGGTTAGAAAAACATCTAAGCACCAAAAGGTTAAAGTAGCATAGTTGCCTTTCCCCAACTATCTGCTAAATATATCTGAATATGAGCTAGGCAAGTAAATGTAGAGAAATATAAGAAAAAGGAAGAAATAGAAGCACGAGATGATGCAATATATTTGGAGATGACGTCAAAAAGTTCCTTGCATTTTTCAGCATCGTAATGTATACGAACAAAACTTGCTTTACCAGAAAGATAATTTGTAATTTTCATAATGGTTGCCTTTGGAATACTGAATATCCACACGCTGTTCTTCCTTTAAGGTTCTTGGAACAATGCGTTCAAATTCCCGACTTTTCCAGCATCATAATCTATACGAGCAAAGCTTACTTTACCAGAAAGGTAATTTGTAATTTTCATAATGGTTACCTTTGGAAAACTGAATATCCACACGCTGTTCGTCCTTTAAGGTTCTTGGAACAATGTGTCCAAATTCCTGACTTTTCCAACATAATAATGTATAGGAACAAAACTTGCGAGAAAGGTAATTGGTAATTTTCATAATGGTTAGCTTTGGTACACTGAATATCCACACGCTGTTCATCCTTTGAGGTTCTTAGAAAAATGTGTCCAGGTTCCTTGCATTTTTCAGCATCGTAATGTATACGAACAAAGCTTGCTTTACCTCCTCCTCCTAGGTGCCGTCTCTGTTGAGGTTCGCGACCATTATGACATATCCGTCTCTATGCTGTGCTTTGTGAAATAGTGTTGGTCCATTTTGTTTGGTCCATTATTTAATGTTTCTTAACCAAGATTTTCTTCTGCGACCGCTACCTCTTTTACCTTCAATTTTTCCCTGTATCATAAGTTGTAATAAATCGTATGCTTCATGTCTCATTAAGTGTCCGAGGTATTCCGTTTTTCTTGTGTTCACTGTATTTACTAGCTGTGGGCGGTCAAGTACTGTTTCATTCGTTACCTTTGTACCCAGCTTATTCTTAACATTCTTCTATATTGCCACATTTCTGCAGCCTGCAGTTTATTTAGGTCGTCTTTCTTGAGGGTCCAGGACTCGAATCTATACAAGAGTAAGACCAGACGTAGCACTTTCAAGTTCTTATTCTAATACCTACTGATAATTTTGGATTACCCAATATCCGTCGCATATTAATAAAACCAGCACAAGCTATTTCTATACGCCTCTTGCTTTCTTTGGATCTTCCCAGATATGTATATCTATGTACATTTTCTACGAGGCCTCCGTCTAGATCTACAGTTGCGATTGGTCTATTTGTTTTTCTGCTAAACACCATAGTTTTTGTCTTTGTTCTGTTAATTGTCAGGCCCATCTCTTCGCTTGCTTTATTCAATTGGTGCATAATGATTTGCAGTTGCTCCTCACTTTCCGCTATTACAACAGTGTCGTCAGCATACCCAATATTATTGACAACTACTCCGTTAATCTTTGCGCCTTCCATCCTTTTGCATTACCAGAAAAGTAATTTTCGTAATGGTTACCTTTGGAACACTGAATATCCACACGCTGTGCGTCCTTTGAGGTTCTTAGAAAAATGTGTCCAAGTTCCTTGCATTTTTCAGTTTCATAATGTATACGAACGAAGCTTGCTTTACCAGAAAGGTAATTTGTAATTTTCATCATGCTTATCTTTGAATCGCTGAATATCTAAGCGCTGGTCGTCCTTTGAGAAATCAAAATACATTTTCTGTTAATATTTGGTGTGGTATAATAGCCGATAACTTCACTGAACCTTGAAGAGACGCATTGCCCGATCTGCTAGATGATATCCCCCTTATATTACGACGTGATCATTCTTTTATGCATCATGAGGCACCTGCGCACTATCAGTTAGTTGCAAGATAGTTTTTTGATAATAACTATCCTCGGTGATGTATTGGATGAGGTGGTCTAGTTACTTGATTGCTGAGATCACCGAATTTTAATCCGTCACTTTTCTACTTTTGGAGGCATCTTAATTTTACTCTATGGACGAACGGTAAACACAAGGCAGTAACCAATAAAGAAAATATATGGTTGACTGTGGTGTAATTAGAAGAATGCCGGAGATTTTTGAACGTGTTCGACAATCTTTAGTACGTTGAGCATAATGCTTGCATTAAGGTGCAGCATAATCACTTTGAATAATTGCTTTGACTACAGCCTCCTACTGACAGTTGGCAAGGATGTTGTATTATGTAATGTTGAAATATGTTGTAGTAAAATAAATTGTCTTCTATCTTTCCATCGACTGATTATTATATATATATATATATATATATATCCATAGGAAATTTTTTTACATATTTTGTGCCTCTGAACATATTTGCATACTTAGGAAATATATTTAAAGGACACCCTGTATAATAAGAAAATCCATAGCATACATGTCTGGAGGTTAAAAATAAATACAAAAAAGACAAAATACCTTATAAAGGCAGAACAAAGACCAAAACTGTATACTGAAGTAACGAACGATGAAAAAGTCTCCAAATTAGAATTGGCTGTGAGTGCTACGAAGCATGTCGCGGCTGTCATGTTACGTACCTTGTACGTATTTCTGTGAATGTAAACATAAGCAAAGTTAACTCAAAGCGTATCTCGTCGCAATAAAAGAAGGTAAACAAATAAAGGCATCTGTATAAGTATTTTAAAAGTATTGGGAGTCTTTTAGGCTTATAAGGGGTGTTCGAAATGGCCTCTTCTTACACTACTGCTAACATTTTGTTAAATATGTGAAGAGTAGTTTACCCCTTACATTTTTCTATAATTATTTGTGTAGGTGCGTAAAAATCGTGAATCGGAGTTGTGAAAACCGAATACTTCAAGTGGGATCATACAAAAAATATAGAAATGTTAAATCGCACGATTTTGGAGGTCATATTTTAAGAGTGTTTCTGTAAATTATTCAATCATTGAAAAAATCACTAAGGAGGTTTAAAGTATCTTGCGGTGCTTGAGCCGTTGCGCAGTCCTGTTGGAAATAGCCATACCGCAATTCGTCATCGTGCAACTGATTTATGAATTGGAGTAAGATTTCTTCTCGATAACATTGTCATATTTTGGAAATTGACGTATCCAGCTAGATGGAACCATGCCTCGTCCGAGAAGAGAGTTTTGTCTAATAAATCATGGATATCGATATCATGTGGCAATATTGTCCTCTTTGTGCAAAATCTTGTGGAATCAATTCGTGCACGATAGTCATTCGATATGGGACCATATGCAAATTTTCTCTTAAGATTGTCTTGCAAGTTCCGCAAGAAAGGTCAACTTGTTGTAATAAGACACGGAGTAAAGTTAAGGAGGTTAAGGGCATGAGGGTATACCAGGCAATGAAAAAGCCGATGAACTCGCAAAAAAAGGTGCATCAACGCCATACACTGCACCTGAACCTTGTTGTGAAATACAGAAAAGCCACATTAAGCACGAGGTCAGCCTATGGGAGGAACAACTGAAATCCTCGTACTGGGAAAACACACCAGGACAACGTCAGGCAAAACAGTTTATAACTATTTCGCAAAACAAAGCAAGGAATGCATTGTCTCTCAGCAAGAAAGAGTTCCAGACCATCATTGGTCTTTTCACAGGCCACTACTAAAATACCGTCTATTCAAGATTGGTAAGGCTGACGACCAAATATACCGCCTATGCAAGGAGGCAGCAGAAACGGTTGAACACATCCTATGTAGATGCGATGCTGCCGGTCGACGTAGACACAACATTCTCGAAAAGGAGAATAGCACACCTACTGAAATAAGCGACTTGAATCTCAGAGACATTCTCAGGTTTTTCAATAGCCTTCTACTTCTCTAACAAGGGAAATGGCTTCTAAGTTACAATAGAACCACTAAGGGTCGCAGTGACGAAAGGCGTGCCGAGGCCAAAGCCCAAACAAACAATAATAATAATAATAAAAGTTAAGGAGGTGTTGGTGATTATTGTCCTGCATTTTCAACAATCTCATGGGTTTGTTTTTTACCCATGAGATTGTTGAAAATGCAGGACAATAATCACCAAAAGCCCCTTAACTTTTATTATTATTATTATTGTTTGTTTGGGCTTTGGCCGGTAAGGCTTACCGGGTAAGTTAGTTGATTATAAAGTTCTAGATATTGGAATACAGGGACCTCGATGGGGCAGTGCGAACCAACGCTGTCAGTCGAGGTCACAGTGAATCAGCCGCGGGGTCAAACCCCGACGACCGTATTTCACTTAGTTAAGTTTAGGGCACATGTTGTATGAATGGCTAGTATGTAGGGGACGCCCGCACCCCCGCTGATTTAATGCGAAAGCGGTTTCGGGCGTTGGCAGTAGTGTGAATGTAAAAAAAGATATTGGAATACAACTTCTGGAAATCTTTCTTGGAATTATGCAAAATAATCTGGAATGGAGTAGGTTCACTCACCATTAATTTTGTGAGCAGTCAGAAAATAACAGTGAACCATAAACGTTTTTTTGCTCTAAAATAGAAACCATTTTCAAATAAAATTAAAGTAAACATATTTATAGCCAAGAACAAATAAATTACATCAACCAGATTTTGACAGCCTAATAAATTATTTTAATTTGACAGTTGTTTAAAATTGCATTTGTTTATAGTTCAATCTCAGACATACAAAAGATTTTCGTAGGCATCCCTTACTTGAAACCTTTTTTGTTCAAATGTTATAAATATGTGGGAGTTACTGTATGAGCACAAGGAAGCGATGAAAAAATTGTTGAAATAAAATTAAACAAACCAGATATGCAATCCAATCATTTATTATAAGACAGAAGATAACGAAAACGAACGAAAACAATATTTTGAAAATCAATTATTAAAAGCATTACGTCGAATAACCCCGAAGTTTAGAATATGTTACCATTATGTTTACTTTCTTTCCAAATGGTAATAAAAAATTATCACAACTTTTACGTAACAATTACCGAACTAACAAACAAAAGGCTCTTTTGCTCTGTGTTTTAAGCATACAGGGCTGATTTTCCGCCACTGTAAATGGTTTAGTGTGAAGAAGGAAATACTGTAATGGAACTGGCTCACATTAATTGCGTTGCGTTTAACAATCTTGGAGCATTCGTGATAACCGTAACCTCCATTATATTCTGAAAGAGTTAAAACGAGATGCGGGAACGGTCCGTTCATTCACTGCGAATTTAGATTTAAATTATTGCTAGCAGGAACCAAAAGACCGAACGCATTTCAACGGCTGAATTAGGGCTAAGACGCATATACATCGGCGAAGTAATTCCGGGATATTATGCAAGTTTGCTTGGAAAGAAACTTGGAAAAACGATTACCAGTATTTCTGCTTTACATCTACATCGGATAAAAACATTAAATCCTGAATATAGCATGTATTTTGCGCAAAATCAGCGAATATAGAATGTGATCATTTTATTCTAGGTAAGCTACTGCATGCAAAGTTAACTTTAAAAGATTTTTTTAGATTAAGAGTCCTTTGGACAAGCAACTGTCGGTTACTGTTCTGTCAAAACTTGTTGTTGATTTGCATAGATTCTTGTGGTAATAACAATCAGTTTAATGTATTCTAATAGCGCGGAAACAAGAATGCAAAGGGCCGGCGGACTTGCTTTAAGGTGCTTGGAAATAAGTTTGCGGCAATATGGACAGTTTTCCAAGCCACAGATGAAACAACGACATGTTACAACCGTAGAAGCTGAAGCGGCAGTCATCGAACAAGTAACTGATAATCCACATACAAGCTAACGATCAGTTGCAAGAACTGTAGGCCTTAGCCAAAGTTCAGTATATAATATTTTAAAAGCAAACCGGTTTCGTCATTCCACGTCACATTAATGCAACACTTTACTTAAGATGATTACCCACGTCGAGTGAATGTCTGCCAATTTTTGCGAAGGAAAGTAACTACTGGGCCATTGTAATGTAATGTTCTATTTCTGACGAAGAAACGTTTAGTAACAATAGATGTATAAATAGACACAATTGCCATTTCTATTCAAAAGATAACCCACATTGGATTCGGCACACTTTCAGAGAATTTATCCTGTAAATGTGTGGTGTGATATCGTTAACAAATTTATCGTTGGTCCCCACTTCTTTGAGGGCAGTTCAAATGGGGAAATGTATTTACATTTTTTAGAAAATGATTTTCCTCAACTTTTAGAATACATTCCTTTTTATGTTACACTGCGTATGTGGTTTGCAACTGATAGAACATCTTCCCACTTGCATAGAATTGTACATTCCATAACAGACTAATTGCAAGAAGAACAATTCATCTTTAGCCACCACGTAGACCGGACTTGACTCCATGAGATTTTTTTTCTAGGGTAAAGTAAAAACGACGTCTATGAAACTCCTGTAGAAACTCAGGAAGTTTTGCGTGAGAGAATTATTGAATCGTGTAAATTTATCTTTACGGCCTCACAAGCTGTCACTGTTAGCCGAATGCTCATAATTGGCCTTTACCCAATTTACGGTTTACTTATTAGAGCGGTTTCCTTTTCTTTCTATTGTTCTATATTTTAGTATCGACATAAACAAAACAATATAAAAATGAGTAAAATAACATAAAAGTATGACTAAACAAGAAGTAATTTACTAACGTGAGCAAAAAATTGAAAATCTTGCATATATTGTATGATAGTGAATCTGTGGCGTGGTATACTAGAATATACCACAACCCCAATAGCTCGCGGGTACTCACCGGAAGGGCGGTGACTGTCACCACGCCAGCTGACACACTGAATGGAGGGTACATACCCAGAACCTCCTCAGCAGGATCTAATACGCTTCTAGTAGAATCCGATTCAAGCTTTTGTAGAGCGAAAAATATACCACCTCTCGACTTAAAGGTTAAGATACGAAAAACACCCTTTTCTTATAGAAGTTTTATGACATCCCTCGATCTCTCGAAAACGTTGCCGACTCAACACATACTAACTATTGTTATAAATTCTCTTCTGCGGCTGATTGACTTATGTGAACAGCAAGGTGGACGGCAGTTTGAACGTTTATTACGTCACTAATTAGTATTTTACTTTCGTTTTTTTTTAATTTAGTCTTTTTGTTGATGTTTATTGTTATGTCAATATATTTTTATACTATCTTGGCTTTCTCTGTGTTTGGTTTGTTTAAATTAAAAGAATTAAATATTGTAAATGTAACTATTGCAAAACTGCTCCTTATTTATTAGTAAATAGTTTCATTGTAGTTTTTTAGAACATCCAAGGTAATTACTTTGAATTTTATTATTTAAACAACGTAAAGTTTACTAAGATACCTATGGCATACAAACAACTCTAATGTTTGTAGTCTATCTAACTGTTACAAAATAAAGTAATCACTCTGTATAATGGATTTGACCAGTTGGTTAGAAAGAAATTTAAGCATATTACTGCATGCGATCTATTAAATTGTTATAATTAAATCGCCCTTTTATTCAAAGTTCATGCAATATTTTCCGCGTAACTAGATTTTGAAATACGTTGGGAATTGGTGGCTGCGTTCGTTATGGATTGCCCGTTTCAAATAGAATTAAAAAGCGTGTCAGAAGAGCTGAATTAATAGAATTTTTATACAACACAAATAATTTATTAATGCCCAAGATAAAACGTGAACATTCCTAACAGCTCATAAATTTTGGATATCGACTAGCAACCTTTATTTTCGAGATAGCAGCTTCTTCCTTTAGATATGCAAAGCCGCCTTTCTATCTTGCTAAAACTTGACATGGTTGGTAATAGCAGTGAACGAGTTTGCGAGATTGCCTTAATTTCGTATTTTAATGCAAAGTAAGGTTACTTGTGTGTGGTAGGTATCTATATAGTGCATCTTGAATAAGGTAAAGTGGGCGAGCGTATTCAGCATTATTTGCCCGAACGTGATGACGTTCTAATAGATACCGTGAGATCGAAAAGCGAAAAGAGAAGCTAGAAACGGCTGATGAAGCACAAACAACACGTGGAAATGTTAGGATTCCCAATTCCCGAACAGCATCTTCAACTTCCCTAATAGCAGCTCTCTGTGTAACACTAGTGACTCTCGATCAACGGTATGAGGAACGAAAAAAACAGCGACGCTTTTTCACGAACGCGCAACATTGGCGGCGCTAAAGGTAGGTCAAAGCCAACGAACGGCGGCGTAACAATCCACTCCGCAAGTTATTTTCCGACGGAGAATCCCGTGGACTCTTGTCTGTAATAGAATGTTTTAAAATTGTAAAGTAGAATGAAACGCCAACATCATGAAATTGAATTTACAATTACAAATTGTACAGTCTATATCCAATACATTCAATAATATGCTCTTAATATTACAATAAGTTGCCTTTTCTTGGAAATATGCATTTTCTGGCTCGGCATTAGTTACTCTTCTGGGTATATAAGCATACAAATTAAATACACAAACATATAAAAAAGCAAGATACCTACGCGTTCTTTACATCAACTACCTTTTCTTGTAACTAATATTATATTACAATCGTTTCGCAATTAGTTTATCCAAAACATTCGTTGTATCGTAACAATTTGCATTCACAACCTTCTCCAGACATTGTAAAACTTTATTCAATACTTAATAATTTTACGAACAATTGCCCTAAATGAGGGCAACTATAACAGTAACGGACCATTTCCTAGATAATCTCTCACGAGATTTATATCAGTAAGTGATTATAATTAGCAGCCATAAAAACAAAATACAAGTATAACAATATGAGCAACTTCTGAATAAATCTAACAACTACAAAACAGTTGCTAGCATCGAACCCAACAAAGTATGCGGAAAAATATTTATATTTAGTAATATAAACGTTATACTCTCTTACAATCCCTGAGAAAGATCAGTGGGAGCGTAATGAGGTACATCTTCCACAAGACTCGCTAGTCTGCTATACCGACGGGTCGCGTGTAGCTAGTAGGGAGTCGGCGGGAGCCGGAATTTACCTGGAGAACCAAGGGGTACAAGAGACTTTCGCACTTAGTATACCACGGTTTTCCAAGTGGGAGTTTATGCCATCTTGTGGAAGAGGTTATATCAGGAGCAGAGCCAGTGGTATACTTGTGCTCCGACAGCCAAACGGCGCTCTAAGCCATCTACTCATCCAGAACGAGGTTAGCCCTCGTCCTGGATAAGCAGATGGCAGGAATGTGGAGACGCTCTTAAAGAACTTGCGAGGCGGAAAAAATAAAACTGGTTTTCGTAGCGGGACACTGTGGAATCCCTGGCAACGAGAAGGCACATAAGTTTCCAAAACTGAGAATCGGAAAAACTTGCCTGGAATCGGAACCTTTCTAGGTTTTTCAAGGCAATAGGTCATGTCATTCCTAATCGAATGGGCACACATAGGAAAAACTATGTATAACCGTACCGGGAAAATCTAAAGCGGTCTGGCTATTGGTTAATAGCCGACGAACTTCTAATCTACTGATACAAATTATCACATGCCACTGTAAGTTCAGACGGCACCTAAGCCTCCTAGATGTAGAGCACGACCAACTATGTCAGGCTTGCGAAGGACAGGAGGAAACCTCCTTCCACTTTCTAGGAGAATGCGAGGCGCGAACGCGACTGAGACATAAAGTTTTCGGCACAGCAACGCTTCACAGTACGGAGTTGAGTTCTCTCGCATAGACAGATATCCTGGCATTCTTTAGAATGTCAGGAAAGTTTTATTCAAAGAGTGGCACAGGAGGTAGAAGAAGAAGAAAGAGAAGGTAGCGATGATTAAAGGGATGCCAAGGGTTAGTAAAAAGGGTCCATAGGGGCCTACTTGCTAGGCATCTCAGGCCCCCCTATAATCGGCTAATATGTAAACGTGAACAGTGTAAAAGTTGGACCATAAATAAAGAAAGTTGAAATCTTCAACAACGTAGCGCTAGAAAGGAACTCTGAAAACTAGATGCACGAAAAGGAAAACTAACAAAGAAGTACCAGCACTAATTGGAGAAAACGAAAAAATATGGAACCATATAATGAAAAAGAAGAATCAAGTATACGACGTAGAGAGGGTTTACTAATAACAATCACCGCAGGGAAAATAGAAGTACAAACCCAAATTAACGCCCTTGCTTAAAACATATAAAACAAATATTCGAAGACACGGGAAGCAGAAATTATGAAACAATGGAAAAAAAACCTCTAACGGGACACAATGACGTGCTAGTACAAACCAGCAAGGACACTGAAAACTGAAGAAAAAGAAAGGTATATTTAGCGATACTATAGAAGCTAGCAAACTTAAGACTCATTTGAAAACTCTTCACAGTGTATTTGTTAATAAACTATCGAAACTACTTTCCTGAGGTAACTTATAGCGGATTGAAGTTAAATATCAAAAATCTCTATCTGTAAACAATTGCAAATCAAATAGTTGGATGCAAAAAGCTACATATCATTCCAGAATATCTTATTCTAGCAGCTACGAATATCATAGAGACTATGTTTGGAGAAAATTTTGCCAAACAGCTGGGGTGTCAAATGATCTACTGCTCGTCGAACTGAATATACTATGTATACACCTAGACATGCAGCAGCAAATGAATACTAACTGTATGATAAATTATACTCAATTTAGCTCAATGCAGCACCAATAACAATTAGTTTTGTCATTTAATTGTCTACGTTCATTATTACGGTAAGCTACCAGTAGATGTAAATTTACTGTTTTGCAAGTCAGCAAAAAGAAGCGCCGCATAACCTAAATGATGAACAGCAAACAATTTTCCTAAATCGGCGGCCATACAGTAATCAAAATGTGTCGAAATTTGCACAGATAATACTGCATTATCTGGAAACTATAAACATTTGTAGAGTTTAGAGAAAAACCCCTGGAATGTTGCTGTATGAGAACTATCACAGACGTTGCGATGTTTTTCAGCGATTTCTATTTAGTGTTTGTTAAAAACATAAAATGAAAATTACTTAGTAATTCTAGTAAGCGAACAAAATTAAATTTAACAACGCAAATAAAAATATAAAATTCTACCTGGTGAATCAGAAGAACAATGCAATAAATGTTGGTTCAAACCACTGAAGAATGTTTGACAGGAATTTTCTGTAATATTTTATTGCTGACAATAACATGACAATCAACAACAACAAGTTTTAAAACCCCCATTTAGAAGCCTACATTTGAAAAATAAAACCAATTATGGAATTTTGAATTAGACTGGATAGCGATTACATATTGTGAAATCAAGGCAAGAGCGTTGTATATACTTTTACCACTTATAAAGTGTCATATCTGCAAAACTAAATTTACGAATTAAATACGAAACTAAAGGTGTCGATTTACAATAGAATAACTAGGCGTGAAAATACGTATTCTTAGAATATTGAAAACAGTATATTCACGTGTCTGTACTTTATGTTATGACCTATGACTCAATTTAGGATTGATTTCTTTGAAAGAACGTGATCGGCCTACTTAATCTAAATACTAGGTAAACGTCTTTTGTAGGGGTAACTGTTTAGGTAAACATGAACGTTACACAGTCGAAATCGAAACAAAGTCGTTCTACTGGTTTATAACCAAAACAACGCTTCTAAAATGAGGGTTTCGTAAATAAATGCCTGGTTTTCAATGCGTCTGCAAAACACAGCTTTGTAAATAGCAATCTGCAGAATAGCCCTCTACAGTGTTTCCGGAAAACAGCAACTATATACTTCAAAGGCACATTACAAGAATAAGGCGGTTATGTATAAGGATTTCATAATTTCATAGTTCATAAATTAGTTAACTTGAAAATTATGGATGTACGGGGGATTTTCCAGAAACATTGTTTGACGATGTGGAATTGTTTGTATATATATTTAACGATAACACAGTTAAATTAATTTTATAGTAACTGCCGATAGAATATCCCACTAAATGTTTCTTTAAAAGCGCTACCTTGCATAAAGCTAATTTTCATAAATGCTGTATTGTAAACAGTACTGACTGCATAGCTGTTTTGCAGATGTGCCCGTATAAAAAGCGCTCATTTAAACAACATGCTGACTGACATGCCTAACCCTCAGCTGTAAATCGCCTAACTGCATATATGCAGTATTCCCAATAACCAATAGTAAGTAAAACATTTTATTGGAAAGTGTCAAGTCATGTCTTGGCATCTTGGCAAGAGTTATACATTTTTAAATAAAATTGTAAAAAAGCGAGTCTACCATAGTAACATACGTTGCATCCGCGCGCGTAGCTTGGTGTAGCTGTTACTGAATATACGTTAACTCCACCATGCTCCACCACGCCTAACACTATCTTCGTGTGAATCTCTGGCAGTCAGCGTGTGAATTCTAGGCGCCGCGGTGACAGCATACATATGTGATGTATGATGACAAGATTTTAAGTGATGCTTTCTACTTCAATGTGTAAAGAATACATATGAAACTGTTTAAATTTTTTTTTCTTGTGATTTTAAAGTTTTGCCATTGTATTACATATTTTAACCTTAAATTTACAGTCCCGATTAAACGGACTCGCATATCAAATAAGCGCTGTAAATTGCTGATATTTTCTGGTTTCTGTTCTTTAAGATTTGGCCCATGGAAAAGAGGTGAAAGAAATAAAATTGCCGACTCACGAGAAGTGACCAAATAAATTAAAGAGAACATAAATAAAAAGAAACGCCGGAATTTCATTTAATAAGAGGTGAAGTATTGAAACACCTACCTAGAAGAGGTAACGTAAAAGTAACTAACATAATCAATGCAGCATTTCGACTAAAATATGTACCGAACGTATGGAAGGTAGCCGAACTCATAATGATACAAAAACCAAGAAAATCGCCTAAACAGCATCATATCGGCCCATCGCGCTCTTACTGATAATTTCAAAACTATTAGTCCAAGGGCTCAAACCAACAAAAGAAAGAAAAGAACTGATACCAACACACCAGTTTGGATTCCAAATCCAACATTCAACTGTAGAGCAAGTTCACAAGGTAATAAATACCATAGAGAAAAGTGTTGAGCAAAAAAGTCTGCTTAGTAATCTTCTTAGATATTGTGCAAACTTTTGATTAAGTATCAAGTATCAAGGACTAAATCATAAACCAGAAAGAAATCTACCTAAAACAATGTGTTGAACTTCTGAAATCTTACTTCGCAAACAGTCTAGTCAGGATCAAGTAAGAAGGGGAATATTTGGACTTATACGAAATTAAGGCAGGGGTACCACTGTACTGGGGGCAATACTATACCTATTGTACACCAACGACACCCGTCAACCAATGCGATAACAATGCACCACTAGGCGAAGGAACTAAAGAAACGGTAGGAACACTACAAGCCACAAACCAGGTGGACAGATGGACTAAACGGTGGCGAATAAAACCGAACGAACACAAGTAAGTGCACGTCAACAAGAACAAGAAGGATGATTACGTGCCAGTGACACTCAACAACAGCATCATACCGCATGCTAATACAGATAAGTATCTTGGAAGGAACTTGAATACCAAACTACTGTGGAAAGACCATATAAAGAAGAAAAGAGAAGAACTAAATATAAAATCCAGGAAAATGTATTAGTTGCACGAATGACAGACGCAGTTTCCAATACATAACAAGTTACTTCTGTACAACCAAGTTTTAAGACTAGTATGGTTATCAATATAGGGTCTGTGCAAGCAGAATTAAAATCAATCAAATTCAAAATTTCCAGAGCAAAGAGCCGAAGAATATCATAGATGCACCCTAGTACGCTAGAAACAGTGATATAGGAATAAAACCGTGACGAAAGAAATAAAAAACCTCGCCCAGAAGCATAACACCAGGCTTGCTGACCATGTAGACGTCGAGGTAATCGGACTCCTCGACAATACAGATCTACTGAGAAGACTTAAGAAGACCAAACCATTTGAGATAGTGTGCATAATAATAAAAGAAAAACTAACTTAAACTATTGAATATCACTGTCAGGACTTTGTTTGCACTGTATTACATAATGAGAGCAAGCCAAGATTAATATTTTTTTACTAGGTACTGCAATTATTACTATGAACGTTAAATACTTTAAGTTGAATACATATTTATATTTAAAAAGTAATTAGAAAATAGATATATATTTAAATGTTTTTATAGGTCTTCGTATAGTCGATTTTGTTAAAACGCAACGCTAACCTTTTTGTCTACCTGGCTACTTGCAGAGGATTACCAGTAAACATTATTGGAACTGAACGAAGGTAAGTCAGTGCATATCAACTTCATGAACAAGAAGGATGATTACGTGCCAGTGACACTCAACAACAACTAAGTATCTTGAAATGAATTTGGATGCTAAATTACGATGGAAATGGCATTTAAAGAGGAAAACAGAACTAAATATAAAATACAGGAAAATGTATTGGGTGCTGGGAAGAAACTTACAAGTTTCAATACATAACAAGTACAATCAAGTTTTAAAATCTGTAAGAAATTACGGTTGTCAGCTTTAGGGCTGCGCCAACAATACTAACATCAAACAAATTCAAAATTTCCAGAACAAAGTGCTGAGAAATATCGTAGATGCACCCTGGTACGCTAGAAACGGTGATATCCACAGGGATTTAGGGATAAAAACTGTGACGAAAGAAATAAAGGACCTTGCTCGGAAGGATGAGACCAGGCTTCATCGCCACGTAAACGTCGAGGTAATCCAACTCCTCGATAATACAGATATAGTGAGGAAGCTCAAGAGGACTAAGTCATTTGAGCTAGTGTAAAGAGACGTGAAAGTGTCTGTGAAAAAGCAGAGCAAAAGTGAAGTGGTAACACACAAAAAAAGTGTTGTAAGACAGAACTAAGAGGACAGCAGTGGGTGAATTCTTACCATAACCATTTAGTTAATTTCAGTTAGATCAAATTTGCTGGTTAGTCTTTTAAGCTAGGTACGATGTAACACTTTATAATAAAAAAATTGGTCCAAATAAGCGGCTGTCCTGATTAACCGGTGGCTCATTTGACCGGAATGTTAATGTTTATGAAAAAATCTATTATTCAATTCATATTTTAATATAGCTACGCAACTGACGCAAAACAATTTTAAGATTTCAATGTTTCAGAATGTATCGTTAAAAATCGGATTCTAATATTAACCTTAAATGGTTTCTGTGCTACAAAATTGCGCACTTAAAAGTATTTGTTGTTATCTACGAGGTCATGAATACTAACACGAACTCAAGATGCTATCATGCTTATTATACAATAGTAAATAATAGCGGGAAGTTTCAAGCTATATGAAGTAGAGGTAATAACCATCGAAGCTAACTTAATACACTCTAACTGCCATACTTTCTATTCACTTTATCAACTCTAACACGGAACGCGCATTATTTTCTAGATAATATAGCGGTTAATGGATGGAGACTTTTGGTGTACCGACGATTTATTGCTATTGACAAAAACAATCTCGTAACATGGAAGACACATGTTTCCAGAACACCCGCTCGATTATAATTACTTATGTTCGTAATGTGCGTGATGTAGGGATCACAACACCAAATCGTGCTATTCGCGTTAACGAGCCCTCATCACTATAGAACGGAATTTGCCGGCTCGAATTTGTTCTAAACAGTTCGAGAGTTTCTAAAAGTCGATAACGATTTAATTATGCGTACGAAGAAGAAAAGAATATATTTAACTAACCCCACGGGTCGCTCTGAAACGTTAATGGTGGAATCAAGAGATAACAAAGCAAAACCAATAACAAGTCTGTAAAAATTGAAGTTGGTGATCTTTGGGGAGCTTATTTTTCCACTTATGCTTTTATGCGGTCAGCGGAGTATTTCATCGACCATTATTTGTGGGTGAATAGCTTTCAAAATCAACAGGATAGCCCCGATAAACATTATAAATCCAAGTCCAGGATTCGATGCGAATATAATACGGTAAGGTTTTTTACGTTAAATCCTATTCCGCACTGATACTGCTATAATATGGTGTTGCTCCCTGACAGATTATACCCTAAGAGCCTTTTCAAACCGAACAATTTCCTTGAGACTCCTATAACATACATAAGAACGTTTAAAAATGCATGTTTAGGTTAAGATTGGCGTTTATTTAATATATTGCAGTTTTCAACAAGGTTTAGCTTAAAATTGTTAAACTTTTTATATATAATCACTTCTTCGTGAATTCTTTAAAACAACTAGTCTCAACTTTAGGCTACAAAATACGACTAGGTACAGTAAGAAAAAACATAAATTGGAAACTGGTTTCCTATTTTACTACAAATTTCACATTTATACAACCTTGAGAGCTTAGAACAACTGACCACCCTCATCCGGGCGCGACCAATCATACGTTATCTACTGCATCTGGGCAAACGTACTTTGCCTATAGTTAATTTCTTCCGAAATTAATCAATAGGTACCACCTGTTATAACATCTTACTTTGACACCCAGATGTCCATGTACCTAGATTTCTTAGTGCACGATTTTGTAACCTCCAGCTATCCAGTTACAGTGTTAATAGACAGTTATCCCTTAGGAATGGGTTATGGGGGAATTACACACAAGGCGTTTAGGATAGGAAGACGAGATTTGCCCTAGAACTGATATGTCTTATTCGGACACATTGAAATACATATTCGGTCTAAATACCCCTTAGCGAATAAGGTAAGTGATTGTTCTGCTGTGGTCAGTGACACATATATCAGTCAACGTAATAATAAGCGAGAACAAGAGTACAAAGCACTTCTGGAATATAAAGTTACGTGTAACCCAACGATATTTTGTAATAATACTACACGCGCGGGGCTTAATGTAAACGCAGCACGTAGGTGTTGCGGCACAAATTAAAATAAAACATATGGCTGTAATTTGTACGTCTTCATTTATGCTAAATTACAACTACTGTGGCAACACCAAAATATATTGTGTCAAACATTAGCAATTAAATTTATCTATAGCAAAAGTTTAATGTTTTTCGTTCTACGTTGTATCGGGATGGTAGAGCAACACACTGTACAAAGTCAATATATGAGTACATTGGAAGTTAGTGGTAGCATTGCGCAAACTGTGGAGTGGATGGTTGTAAAACACATCAATCTCAAATAAAAACTACTATCAGGAAAGCATTTTACCAGAGGTTATTTATTAAACGAGAATGCTGAATATATTGCATGGGGTTAAACTACTAAATTTACTAGATGTACATATACATCACCACTATGTATGTTCGGCTTACAAAATTGTTCCAAGTACTGCATTTGTATGTAAAACATTAAGTACATATTAACCGTAAATACTATATTATAATTTCAAAAACTTGATATTACTATATTTTTTTAGTATTTAGGTCATACAGAACGGAAGTGCTTATACTTATAAATGATAACATATTGTTGGGGTTTGTATTGTATTATAAGAAAAACAAAGTATCTACAGAAAATAATACAAAATATACCTTACCTTACATAAAGCAAACATTATACCGGGTTTCTTAGTATTGTGAAATCATAGGGAAAAAAGAAATACATATGTGTAGTAGAATGTGTATCCTGAGGATGTTATGGATTTGGGTTAAACACAGTAAAGAAAGAGAAAGGGTACGAAAAAATGCAACAATAAAGAAACCAACAGGTGGAGAATACTAGAAAAAAAGAACAGTTAACGATAGATCACCACAACAGGCACAACAAAACGCCAACGCAAACAACAGAAAATATAATAGTGAGAAGGTGACCAACAAAAATCGAAAGTCTGGACGCAAAGTTTATTAACGACGTTTCCTATTGAAAAAAGGCACGCCAGGCTCAAGAAAACAGAGAAACAAATGAGGATAACTCAAAAAACCACTAAAACAGAAAAGGGAAGATGAAATATTGATGACCCAAGCAAAAAGCGATAATGAATTATGGTGAACATAATAGTATAAAAAATAAAAAATTAATACAGTTAAAGAAAAAGGCATAAGAGAGAAGATCGCTACGTCTCGTAAGAGATAAAGCACTCTAAGAAGAAGAAGAAGGAAGAAAAAGAAGATAATTAAACTAAGAACACTAAATGTACAAACTTTATTAACAACAGATAAACTGAATGAAGTAGCAAGTGACTTGGAAATAAAAATGGGGAATAACTACGAACACTGGCAATAAAAATCTTACGGAAAATATTTGGTCCAGTTAAAATAAATAAAACGAATACGGATGAATCACAAGTTAGCGCGGGAAATGGAAGGTAAATATGTTATTAACATTATCAAAACCCAAAGAATAAAATGGTTTGGGCATGTGCTACGGGGAGATAGGGGTACGAAAATAGTAACACTGTGGAAACCAACGGAGAAACGTCGCAAAGGGAGACCAAAGAGAAGATAGTGGAATGAAGTAGTGTATGACATGATAATAAAAGGATGCAGACTAGCATGAAAGAAAATAGTCAATACAACCAGAACACATAAAAACCGTAACAATAAAATAGAAGTAATCCACCCCAAAAAATAGAATATGAAAGGCATTGTGTGATGGTGATGATGATGATGATCCTTAGGATGTTTTATCTAAGAAAATAAATTCTATTCCTGGTCTTAGCTATTGAAAATATTTCTTGACAAAAAGCAAATAATGTTAAGTTTCCATTTTAAATAAATATTCAATAAGAATTCATACTTGTAATCACATTGAAAAAAATATATAAAACTGATATGAAATCTATATAAACAACAAAAAAAGATTATTTGTCAGTTTCGGGATAGAAATGTTATTTTCATGCCGATAAGACATTCACTTTCTTTACTGTGCTATAAAAGGCCAAAAATGTTATAGTTATTGTGGTATTAAAGAGCTAAGTCTTGAGTTGGTCGCTGGTTGATTGATTCTGTGCGCGTGTGCGTGTGCATATGTGCCCGCGTGCGTGTGCGGACACGCATCCGCAACATAATACAGTATTTACAACTAGCCGTAAGGCTAACAAACAAATTGGGTTTGATACAGTATCTGTCACATGAGAGGGGATGTCGCCCAGTGGCGATCTCCTGTAACTACTAATCACTAATTAGTAATATCTAATGTTTTTAGTCTGTCGAAGCGTCGAGTGGTGTTTGCGTTATCTAATAGATTGGGCACTATCACATTGGGGTGATTATGTATCCTGTTCAAATAGTTTATTGTATATTTTTTTATTTCCTCCCTGATCCACGGAATCTTAAGATCTTCACGTAATTATTTGTTAAATCCAAATACCCACATAGGAATTAACACTGTTTTATACACTAATACTTTATTTTTAAGTGATAATTTAGGCTTTCGTCCTTGAACCCAGTACATTTTTTTCATTTTTATGCCCAATTCCTTTTTTTCTTTGTAAGATGAGTTCTTCAGGATAATAATATAATATAAATGTAAGTGGGGTTACACCGTTTGGCGTTTCTCGCATTCTTGTTTCCACTTCCGTCTGTTTTTCCATTCGTTTTCTTGTAGGTCTCTGCTACTCATGGGTTGTCGAATATCATCATTCCATGACAGTTTTGGTCTTCCTCTTCTTCTCCTTTGTGAGGAATTCCAATGCCATATCTTCTGAGGCCATTCTTCCGCATCCATCCTTCTCTAATGGCCATACTAGTTTAATTGTTTATTTTCAATCGCATCGGTTATATCTATATTTATTTCCATTTCGATTCGGATGTCTTCATTTCTAAGTCTGTCCATTCTCGTCACACCACAGCTACGTCGCCAGAATTCCATTTCCATCGCCTTTAACTTCTTTCTGTTTCTTTCGCTTACTTCCCACACCTCTGCGCCATAGGTTGCTATACTTTCCACTACTGTCTTATATAGTTTCTTTTTCACGTTTTTATTTGTATTTTTGCTCCATATTATCGGGTGTAACTGTCGAATTGCTATTCTACCTTTTCCCATCCTGTGTTTAATTTCCTCTTCGCTTCCACCTTTACTCGATATTATAACCCCTAAATACTTGTAGCTTTGACAGCACTTTACCACAGTTCCATTTGCCATCACCAAATCTCTGCCTATTCCTCCTACCACCATATATTCAGTTTTCTTGTAGTTTATTTGTAGGCCCCTTCAGGATAACCACTTATCTAAATGCATACCGAGCTATTTAGCTTCTTCTTTAATAGTAATTTGTATGCCATTCAGTGAGACCAGAGGAGCGATACTACGCTTTCTGGTCAATGTTATAGCTGTGGATTTGTTTTCATTGATTTGTATATGCCACTTTTGTATGTTGTCGAGGCAGCTTTGTAAGTTTTCCGATGCTAGTATAGGATCTGTATGGGATGCTAATAATGCAGTATCGTCCGCGAATGTAGCTGTAACTACATTTTTGTCGCGTGGGAGATCTACTGTGAAGTTTGGTACAAAGTAGGTCCTGTGGAACGCCCGCGTTGATTTGGTATAGTTTTGACCGGCTACCATCGTATTCAACCTGATAATACCTTCCGCTTAGGTATGATTTAATAAATAGGTAATATTGGTGTGACAAATATATCTTCTGCTTCTTTTCCATTTCCCTTTTGCCTTTCAGAGTGTCGGGTCCCCTATCAATTTTCTTAATTGGTTGCGGTGGGCAGCCATTCTTTTCGCTTCTTTTAGTTCTTTACCTCTTCGCCTTAGGCTTTTCTCCAAGCTTTCCTCCCATGTTTCTCGCGTCTTTCCCCTACCTCATTTTCCCTCGGATCTTACTTCCAATGCCCGTCTGGGGTTTCTATTCTCGTTTATTCTCACTATATGCCCATACCATTTCAGCTGTCGATTTTCTACTTCATACATTAGTGAGTTTACCCCGCAAATACATCTTAATTTTGTATAATAATCCAAGGTGCCAGACTCGGTCAAATACCTGGCTCACGTCAAGGAATACCGCAACACAATTTCTTCACGATTCTTTTCTATACCATCTACTACTCTATGGATTTGTTCTAATGTGGACTATTTTTATCTATATCTAATTTGAAGTTTAGTTCGTGTTATTCTATTATAGGCGACAGTCTGTTCAATATTAGTCCCACCAGTAATTTTAATAGCAGGGGCATAAATTGGAAAGTACTGAATCCTTATGACGGCGTTGAAGATTTGTGTTATTGCCATTATTGTCTTTTAGGGCAGTTCATTTAGTGGTTTAGCAGGAAGAAGGTCACACCTCGGAGCTCTTCTATTGTTTAAATTTTTGATTTCTGCAGGTGTGAAGTGTTGCGTTCGTGGGCTTAGTTGCAGTGTAGCATATAAATAATTTAAAATCTCTCTTTCTTCTTCAGGTGTAGCTACGGAGAGATACGGTTGGCATATAATAGACAAATGTGCCGCAAAGAGCTTGGCTTCTTCTTCTAACGTTGCCCATGTGCGATCGACTTTGCGAATTAGTGAAATAGGATTTCTGCGACTTTCTAGTTTTTGTTGTTGCTATTCATAGTGTATAGTCATTATGTAAGGAGCGGGATAAGTTACTTATATATTCATTAAATGTTTCAAAATTTCTAATTGAGCGCCTTTTTATTCAAAACCCGCCATCAAATTTCCATTAATCCGTACAATGTGGAATATTAATCGACGCAAAATTGTAAAAAATATGATAGAAGAATGACTACCATACTTTTTCTATTCAGCATCACAGTTGGTCTGTAGAACAGGATACCATATTTCTAAAAAGCCTTATAATGATATACTTTGTGTCCGCTATTGTATATTAAAGACATCAAAAAATAACTAGAATGCATTTTTTATTTAAAAAATATACTACGTTAAAATAAGCATGTTGGGGTCATTTTTGGCAAAACAGAAAATGGAAGAATATTGTGTGTACAGTGATGCAGTTTTATATGCCTAATATTTTTAGATCGATAAATAAAAAACACAATAATGCTGAAGGTACCGGAGTTTCTTACAAATTATCACGAAGCTCCGTAAATGAATCCTCCATATTTTTGAGTCAAGTGTGACCTTTACTTAGTACTTGAAAATTCTTGTAAATTTAAGCTAATCACATATAACTAATTTAAATTCCGTAAAAAAATCATAGAATACTTTAAGTATTTGCAAAATTTTTGACATTATGGAATTGGGCGCTTTTAATTTGGACTTTCTACTACGATCTAAACAATAAGATAAAAAATAACAGAAATGTTGCTTTCATCTAAAATATTGTTTATTTAACCTCTAAACACAGTGACCTTATCATATATAAATTATAAAGTAAAAATTAGTTCCTAACTAAGCTGATAACAGAAGATAAAAGTAACTGAATGTTTCATACATTTGTGTGATGCATGGAACATTATTCATAAACTTCTGTATCGGAATCAACTTCTGGGATCTCCTCATGTGCTAAATTTTCCCGCTCAACAGTGCCCCAATTGACCGATAAAGTTCTAGTAAAAGATTCCTTATCAGTGATACCGGATGGCCACGAGCCTAGGGCCATGCTTATATCTCTTTCAGTTATGAACCGATTTAGACGAAATTTGGTACAAGGATATTAGACCTAATTTCGGATGGACATGCAGATACAGTCAAAATGGCCGACTTCCGGTTTCACCGGGAGTGCGTTTACCTTTGATTTTTTAAATGCATCGCCCAGTATATTTTATGTTTTTCTGAATCTACAACTCAAATTACATAAAACAGCGTTGCCAAATTTACATTTTTCTCGAGGAATTTTTCTTTTTGTCAAATTTATTTTTTACCGTAGAAGGCCGTGATTTGGGAAAAATTTGTTCCAGTTGATTCTAGTAACTCATATTAATAGTGCTTTCATCAATTAAATCAATAACAAATGCCCCATGAAAGCATAAAATTTGGCAAAGGTGTTTTTTAAGAAAATATCATTTTTTAAATGGCACGTACTAAGGGCCATAATGCCATTAAATAGCAAATTTAATTACCAATCTATCGATATCCATCATGCACCACTTCATCTTTGCCTAAAACTGAAAAATATTTATTTACTAAATTGTAAAATATGTAATACTCCGTTTAGTTTGATAAAATAATAGCAGCCACGGAAAACAAAAGGTGTCTATTATCATGACAGCATTAAAATAAATTAAATAAAGTTTTACCTCATTTTGATAGTGCATTTAACAGTTTCTTCCCAAATGGAACATAACAACCACAATCGATCTTCTCGAAACGAACAAATCGATATGGTATTAATATACGGGGAATTTCACAAAAACGCTATTAATGCAAGTGTTCTGTACGCTGCTCGTTTTCCTTTAAGGCGGCATCCACCAAGAACTTATTTTAGAAAATTGGAAATAATACTAAGAAAAGAACCAGCTAATCAAAACCACAACGAGTTTATCGTCACGGAAGAGGCAGAAATTAACGTATTGGCCTATGTTCAATTTTCTCCATCAGCCTCACTGCGAGAATTAGAAAACGAGTACAACGTGAGCAAGGAAAGTGCCAGAAAAATCTTAAAAAAACATAAATATCACTCCTATAAATATAATTTACATCAGCATTTATATGAAAACGACTCAGAAAGAAGGCTAGAATATTGTCATTGTTATTACATTATCAAGACTTAAATAATGATTTTGTTTCTAAGATATTGTTTTCAGATGAGTCTAGGTTTACGAACAATGGTATGTTCAGCAGAAACAATACAAGGCAGTGGGCTCAAGTAAATCCTAAATTGTTGAGAAAAGGTAATTTCCAAGAAAGATTTGGATTCAACGTCTGGGTAGGAATTATAGGGACAAGAATTATTGGACCTATTTTCTTCGACGGATCGTTTTCAGGCCCAAGATCTCTTGAATTTTTGGAAAATGAAATCGAAAATGATATAAATAATTTACCCCCGAACATCAGTGAAAACATGTTCTTTCAGCAGGATGGGGCAGGACCTCATAATGCGGTCACTGTTCGGCAATACCTGGATGACACTTGTGGACAGAGATGGATTGGAACAAATGGTCCAATTAGGTGGCCAGCGAGATCACCTGATCTGACTCCTGTAAATTTTTATGTATGGGGTCATATTAAGAATAAAGTTTACTCCAGACCACCCACTACTTTAGATGACTTAAGGGCCAGAGTACAACGTGCATTTCAAGAAGTTCCTGAAAACGAGCTAAGAAACGTTACGAGGTGCACAACAGATAGGGCTAGATGATGTGTTAGGGAAAATGGACGACAATTTGAACATATCATTGGATATTAATAATTTAAATAATTAATTGTTGTAACTTTTTATTTATTTTTTAAATGATGTTCTACTCAAAATATTGTTTCTAAATAAAATTTTAAATACATAGGTACTTTTTAAATTAGTTTATGCAACTTGCAAATCCGAATAGTTTACGAGAGATGACAAAAGAAAATTTATTTTCTTGGATTACTATGTTTTTCAATAAGTGCACGCTACTTATTACATGAAAGTAAGCACTTTACAAATAATAAATATTTTTCAGTTTTAGACAAAGATGAAGTGGTGCATGATGGATATCGTTAGATTGGTAATTAAATTTGCTATTTAATGGAATTATGGCCCTTAGTATGTGCCATTTAAAAAAATGATATTTTCTTTAAAAAACACGTTTGGCAAATTTTATGCTTTCATGGGGCATTTGTTATTGATTTAATTGATGAAAGCACTATTAATACGAGTTACTAGAATCAACTGGAACAATTTTTTCCCAAATCACGGCCTTCTATGGTAAAAAATAAATTTGAAAAAAAGAAAAATTCCTCGAGAAAAATGCAAATTTGGCAACGCTGTTTTATGTAATTTGAGTTGTAGATTCCGAAAAACATAAAATATACTGGGCGATGCATTTAAAAAATCAAAGGTAAACGCACTTCCGGTGAAACCGGAAGTCGGCCATTTTGACTATATCTGCAGATCCATCCGAAATTAGGTCTAATATCCTTGTACCAAATTTCGTCTAAATCGGTTCATAATTGAAAGAGATATAAGCATGGCCCTAGGCTCGTGGCCACCCGGTATACTTCAGAAGATGCCAAATATTTTAGTACTTCAATGACTTTAAGTTTGAGATATTCTCCATCATGAGCTAGCGAAGGTAGTGCAGGGATTTTTTTATTTTAACCAACCTTATTAAGTCCGTTGTAACTTTCACGTAATATAGCACAGTTTTCTCTACTAAATTAATTGTACCCAGTTTTAGAAATTCCAGGAACAGACTCTTTTAGATGTGATTCTAACCACAGATTCAAATTTTTTACTTTAACCACACGGACCTATCAGATCTTAGAGAATATTCCAAAATTACACAAGGTAATGAATTTTTGTTTTTGCACGTTGTCATTAACTTAACATAAAATGATGGATTACATTTTCCATCAAATACGATTCGCTGTTTTTCAATGTGAGCAAATTCCCTATCAGTTGGCATCCTATGTCCAGGCATACGGTACAGGATTTCAACACGTTCAAATATTTTGATCTGGTCTGGAACTAGCAAATTCTTTTATAATCGAAACGTATAACCAATGTGTTCTCTTTATCATCTTTACTAATATTGGAGGAAGCCTTTTGAAAATATTCAGCCTATTTATGACAACTTCGTCCCTATCTATTTCTGTTTACGTAGAGTAATCTGGAAGCCTTAACAATAGAAAATGTTTATGAAGCTACTGCTACTGGTAAGCTATAATCTAGAATTTTCTAAATTTGTTTACACCTCTGGAGTAGTTCCATCGACTTGCTGGAAGCAAGGAACTGTAACATTTACCGCAAGTTGACATTTTGCACCGTAACCCACACTTTTTGCACTTAGTCACATTTCTGGATTGAAACAGGCGCACGAACAAATACCAGCATCTGCTGGTTGAAGAACAACAAATCTGAAAGCACCAAGCCATAGAGTTGGAAATTCTGCGCTAGATGGCATGATAAACTCAATTTCAGCACAAATGTGATTTAGGCACTTCTTTGGCTGGGTCCTTCAAATATTTACCACATAATCATTTTGTCTGTGCAGAATCATTCTGATGCTTTCATATCCTCCAAAGTAACTATCATTAACTATTTGCTTTTCTAACTATTTACATATTTTACTTTGAAATGAATTATAATTTAAAAATTGTACCTTATCAAATCCTACCTACTTTCAATATGGCTGTATCATCAACAAACATGGCAATTGTGACTTTTTGAGTTTGTGCGACGACGCCAGTGTACAACAAGCATAGACTGCGTCCCAAGACGCTGCCTTGGGATACATCAGCATTTATATTTCTCATGCTCCAGTAGTCTTCTTCTTGCTTAACGCGAAACATTCGTTATATATATATATATATATATATATAT
>JABXWE010006336.1:0-57273 GCA_014611495.1 Limonius californicus | reverse complement strand
TAAATCATTGCTTCAAAAGCCGGGTCATTCCAGCTTTAATTTTTAACAGGTAGTGCCGACTAAACTGTCAAAATTAATGGAAACGAGATTATCCAAATAAAGCCAGAGCCTACTATACCATTTTAAAAATTTTAATTTCGTCTAGCGAATTACAGTAAATCGTTTTTTATTTTTTTTCTCAAAAACCGTCGCAGGTACGAAAAAACTACAGCAGAACAAAAAGATTCTAAACAAAACAGAAAACTGATTTTGTATTTTAGAATTTACCAGCGGTGCACCACAAAAAAGTTCAGGGGGAGAAAAGGGGGCATGACCCCTGAAAAAGTATCGCCCTGTAGATTCTCACAACCATTTGGCACGCCCAATGATGTAAGCCCTGCAGCGTAACCTATATTACAAATTTGAGCTAAATATTTTAAAAACTGCAGGAGCTATAAAGAAAAAACTAAAAAAATCTTGAAATTTCAACACCCCGTAGATCAGTAACGAAGCGTTTGCGGACCTATGTTCATATGAACTTTTAGTCATGAAATAGGCCAAAGAATTACCTCCTTCCGTATGTACATGATATTTAGGAACACCCTGTATATGGTATATGAATAATCCTGTACATTACATATTATACCATACATGTTTCGTGGTAGCTATTCTATAAAAAATAATCTTGGTTGTCCATGAAAAACCGAGAAAGTTGTTAGAAAATAATATAAATGATACTGTCTTTTTAACAACTAGAAAATAGTATTAGGCTTTAGTGATAGTTTTTCTTAAGGGTTTTACTTTTTTAAGTTAATTGAACGTTAAAAATGTTTTTAATTTGATTGCGAATGAAAAAAGTAAATGCGTTCTCGATAACTATTTTAATGAAATCACAAAACTCTTACTATTTCCTGCATATAAGAATATTTCATCAAAGATATAATATAATTATATGCTTTGTAATATCATCAATAATACTACAATGCATACTAATTTCTCATTGCATACCTACTATTATAATTATAATAATTAATTAGTATTTGTTAGTTTTTTAATATTTACACAATTTTCGTAAAATATTTAATATTAACGAGTTTATTATTGATGTTACAGTTAATCACAGCAACAGTGTATTGTAGATATAATTAATTTAAGGTGTTACTTACTGTTTGAAACTTGCCAGTAACGATTGCTCGCGTATGCTTGCGCTATTGATTGAACCATTATTAATTGATGCTCTAAAGTTCCTGCAGCCGGTGCTCTTTGACGTTATGAGCAAAATCCGATTACTCTGAGTGCTGCTCTGAAGGAGGAACCACTTAAAACTTGCGCGAGTATTCATCTAAACCATTTATCACTTGTGTATCTTGTGTATCTGTTAAAAATTCAATTAAAAATACCTCCCTCATTAATTATCTCCCTAACTCATTCTTCCCACTAGCGTCAACTCTTCACTGATGAAAAATTAAACACGTTATCAAGATTGTATTTTCTAGGGGAAACTTTCTCGATAAAGGTTGTTTGAATACAGCCAGCATTTACGAAAATGTAATTTCGTTATTAAATTTTTAATGTTCACCTGATATTGGATAATTTTAGAAATGCATAATTTCGTTTTTTAAATAAATTTAGGAAACAGAAACAACATTTTGCGAGTGAAGGTATTTTATTTTTGTTAATTAAATAATAAACACTAAAATGTTTTCTAACTGTAAAATATATGACAAATTGCTGATAAGGGCTTTCCTGTCCGCTGCAGCATTTGGTCTTATCCTATGGTTAATGTCATCTTCTTCGCGAAGTCCAGGATTTATGTCATGAAACTGGCCGATAGTAATTTATAACCGACTCCTGTAATATGTAGGAATGTAGGTCGGCGTCAGCTTCCAATTTACCCTCACTGCCAGAACACAAAACTCTCTGTAATAATGCAACAGTTAATGTCTTTAAAACTGCAACACAAATCAATAATATTGTTTTACAGTCAGCCGAACAGTACTAAAATTATGCAGAAGTGCTTCTTGCTGTTCAAAATTGAATGTTCATTTCTCATTAGAGGTTTAGCAAGAAGGCAATTGTAAAATAAATTGGTATGCAATTTATGATTTTCCGAATGAGTTACAGCTAAAATAGAAATATAAACAGTTAATCTTTATACGTAAGGATAATATACAGCGATTTATTATTCTAAGATGATGTATTTAATTAAATCTTAAAATGTTTGTTCAACATGAAGTTATGAATGTAATTCGATGCTTTTATGACGTGATTGTATTCCGCTTTCAATTCAAATATATTACGTCGTATGAATACAGTTCAGAGGAATTTAAGATAATCATGAAAATAGCGTTATTGTTTTATTATTAAAGAAACATTAATATAAAATACTTTAACAAAGTGAATGCAACTGTTATGGAAGAAGCACTCTTGAAGCACTTCTGACGCTCATGAAAATCACTTAGACCGAAATTCCTATAATGATGTTTTTATAGTCTCTTTCTACCTCTCTCACTCGCTCTTTCTCCCCTCTTTCTCTCTCCGCGTGTTTTGACGATATTCTAGTTAGGAGTCTGTAGAATTCGTGTTTAATATTATACAACATTGTTACACAGTAGGACTGCGCATTTATTAGAAATACGAGTGCGACTGATAGTAGAGACCCTCCCTCCTTCAAAGTTACAGTACAATCCTCAAATATGTAAAATAGTGGATATACTATGATATTGAGAAATCCAAACTGATGTAATAGTTTCGTAGAAAAATTCGTACAAAGGTCTACCACCCCGACGTTTGTATACGTGGACCTTACCGCAATACAATGACAAATGTATAGTCTTCTTCTTTTTTCTTTGTTTTAAGACTTGTCTTGTTTTTCCGTTTTGCAAAGCCTCTTGGGATATGGAGGTCCAACTTTCGTGCCATCTTTTAGGTGGTCTAGCAGGGGGTCTCCTTGGTTTAGGTCTCCTATCTTTTACCCATTTTGTCAAGCGGTCATCTCCCATTCTTCCAACATGGTCCCTCCAATGCCTACGTCTTGCTCTTGTGAACCTTACCACATCTTGCACTTTAAGTTCTCGTATTGATGCGCTTCTTACTTGATCCCTTAAGCTTTAAACTTTCGTTTCTGTAGTCTTTTGTATATTTTTTGTTTTTAAGGTTTCTGCTCGGGTTTCTGCGGCTTAAGTTAACGCTGGTACAGTGGTTTTGCAAATGCGGACTTCGCTTTCTATGGACATATACTTTTTTTCTCCAGATGAGATCTTTCAGGTAACCTAAAGGGGACCGCGGTAGAGTAATGTCCTCAGCGCTTGGCTTCGGAGTTATTCTACCAAAGTCGCTCAGGTTCGAATCCTGAGCACTGCACTTTCCCAGGGTGTTTGTGGTGTCTGGGGCATGGGGTTTTTCAAGGGTGGGGCATGTTAGACCTGTGAATAGCACGAAATGTGCTGAGCCGGGATAAGCTGGGAGGGATGGGAATCTTGGAGTTGTCTTCGGCAACTCCAAGATTCTTAAAAAAAAAAAGAGTTACCTAATATTCTAGACGCTTTACTTGTGTGGGTTCCAAACTCTTGATGTAGATCTTTACAGCTCCATGTTTTAACTCTCAGGTAACTATATCGCACATTTTGTTTGAGAATTTTCTATAGATTAAATAATATGTTATTTCTGTATGTTTATATCCGAATACATTACATTGGTATAAGTTTACAATATTCGTAAAAAGTTGTTGGACTGCAAATTCAAAAAAAAGGTAATATCAACAAGATTTAAATTGTTTGGGTGTACAACGATTGGTGAAAACACTTCTGAAATCATGAATTCGGAAAGTTGTTTAGTATTTTGTGTGATTCAACCTATAATCGTTTTTGTATTATTAATTCGTTTCCTCAACTGCATCTTCATATTGGGTGGGAAGCCCCAGAGGTATTTATCGCCAAAGTGAAAATGGAAAAGAAAACGAATGTTTGCTAGCTTTCTTCGGTAGCGGCGAGAATAAAATCTTTAAGTGAAACTTGGCTACTGCTTTGTTTCTGAGCTGTAAACGTAATCCAAGCTTCAGTCACAGATGATTTTGTGGAATCTTTTTTTCTAACTTGTGTTTAAGGATTTCAGCAAAAAATCCCATCCGGAATCGGTAAGAGGGATATAAATTTAGCAGCAATCTTCATCATTCATCTATGAAGATGTGTATATTATTGATGGTCTTCATGAATGGTTTATCGTACTTATTTCGCTTTTTGGGTGATTTTATTTGTGGAAGGTTTTAAGGCTTGGGATTGTATTTGATCAAATATATAGGCAAAAGAAACAAATGATATGATATCGGTATATAGGGAGGATACAGAAAAAGAGATTTCCAAAAAAATACGGTATTGAGTGTCACATCGCAGAAAGAAAGGAGGGTCTATAAGAGAATGGCAGCAAGACATTAGTGAAATAGTAAATAATGGAGGATTTGAAGACAAGGACTGGATAGATCGTAAAAATAGAAGGAAGAAAGAACCGGAAAAGGCGGAATCTATGCTAAAATACGGATAGCGTAGTCGAGTACACGAAGTCAAATAATTACCACAAGAGTTTGCTGAGAGTAAGATGGAGTTGCAAAAAAGGAGTACACTGATTTCAGTATGCGAAGAAGCTAAAATCCGAAAACCCTCGCAGCATTACTCTAAAAGTAACAATAATACTTTTCCCAAATAAACATGTAACTTGTACGGTAGATCGCGTTGTTATGTTCGTTTAGTTTTGCCGCTTCATAGCAATTAAAGTTCTATTTTAAGTGCCGTTCTTAAGTTTTTAAGATTGAGTTACGGGAGGCCACTTTCGCAAAGCCTTTGAAAGTTTCCTTTGTAGGCTGGATTTGACGATCGAAAACAATTCTTGAGATTCTGTGTTGACAGGATGTCCGGAAGTCGCACCTGTTAAATTGTTCTGGAACTATTGCACCATATTTTGCAATATGTTGAAATCCTCCAGCTGCTGGATACTTTCGTTCGTTTTTCTCTTCAGTCGAATTTAACATCTCCTTCGGCCGGGTTGTTTGCGATAAGCGTCGTAATCAAGTACTGCAGGGGCGGCTTGGATTATCGATGAGTGTCCATCGCGTGAATTTTCGTATTGCGGTTTTCACCGTGGGGTGAACAGAATCGTCGACAAGTGTCGGATTTAAAGAAACACGCTGGAATTTTAACCCTTGAAAGGCAATTCATTGCGAATTTGCCGATCGCTTTTGGCGGATTATTATCGCGCCCATTTCTTGTTCCTCTGCATGTGCGTTGCTGCGACAAACTAGGAAGGTCGTGCAGCGAATATTTCGTCTTGAAATTTCCCGAAGAACGTCTACCTTTTTCTGGACCTAAGAACACCCCAGATAGTGCCTGCCTCTCTCTCTCTACTCCCTACCGAAGAAAACTAAGGTAAAAAAAATTGTTTCTGGTGTTGTGCAGAATTTTTTCGAGCTTAGTTTTCAAGTTTCAAGTGCTGAACCTTTTCTTTTAAATGCGACAAGAGCAACCTTCGGCATTTGTTCTTTCTACGTTTGGTTAAGTAAAGGGTAACCATAAATTGTATTAAATTGTAAACTCCGACGCCACTGGCTGCGTAGATGTGTTCTAAGAAATTAAATACCGCAAGCCACTAACGGCCTCTTTAAGTTCGAACGTTCCAACAAAATCTTATATTATGTAACCATAAATATTACCATTTTCAATGTAATCGTTATAATTTTTGTATCATATCAGTAAACTAAAAGAAGTTAAATTATGTTTGTCTTGAAATTTGCCACATGTTTTATTTTTGTGTATTTTTATCTTTTGTGCATGGACTTTGCAAACTTTACATATAAGAGGAGGCACAATAAAGATGAGTCCGATTCCCATAAGCTCCTAGCTTCTCGGCCGTCCACGAGAACTGGTTATCTGCTGAGATTTGGAAGGTGGCGCTCGTTAACTTTTACCTACCCTGTACACAACTAGGAAGATTACCCTCCTGTAAGCGGTTTCCGTGAACCACCCCTACTTCTCTGAGCTAAGCTGTAGGCTTTTTTCCATCTATCCTGTTGCGGGTCGACGAAAAAGGTCGTTCGGCCCGTAACAGCGTATTGATGCAATGTTCTTTATACAACAAAAAAAAAGACAGAAACCTACAATATAACAAAACTGTCATGCGATTTATCAATACAGCAAGAACTGTCAACAGTATATAGCCACGCGAGGTTATAAAAATTCTATGTAATCGGTAGGTTTCAAATGTTCTAATAAAATTCTCCAAAACGATGTTGTTCTACAATTTACCAGTTTATGTAAGTAAAGAATTTATTTGTCATGTCCATCGATAAACGACATTTACGCAACAACCTGTAAAATTCTAACTAATGGCGGCTAACAAACCCACTCAACATGCGATGGAAATATTTAGGAAAAAATACAACCCGTTATAGGGACTTAAATATACAGAGATTCTTAATTTTTTTGATACATATCGGCTATGTATTCTGTTATAAAAAAAGACGTGTCAATATATTGTTACTAATTATAATTAGCCATCTATAATTATAGATGGCTGTAGGCAACCAGCATTGCACACATATATTCATATCTTCAGTCAACAGACGATTGGTTTTAGTCCTTTTCTGTCCTCTTGTGATGTATATTTTCTAACAATATTTCAAATAGTTCTAATATACGGAATAGGTTTTTCTAAATATTTTGTCGAAAATAAGTCTTTCGCTGTTCTCTAGCTACTACCAGTCTGATTACACGTAATATTTTAACGGTTTCGTCTTTGCTGTGCATGGTTGTAACATGCGACCAAAAAGTTTACTAATTGGGGGGCTAAGAAAATTTATGCATGTGTGAGATTGAACTATAAACAAATGCCAATTTAAACAACTGGCATATTAAAATAACTTCTTCACCTGTCAAAATGTGTTAATCTTGTTTTTGTAATTTGTTTGCTATTTGTTTACTTCCTAAAATGCGTTTTATTGCGACAACATACTCTTCACTTTTCTTGTGCTTACATTCGAAGAAGTAAAGGCAAGATATGGACGATACGTAACACGACAGCTATGATATGCCTTGTAGCACTCACAGCCATAACTTTTTGATTGCTCGCTATTGACAAATCACAATTATATAGTAAATTCACAAAATATAAACTAATTGCTATTAATTTGACATTATATAATTGCAATATAGCGCCCACAGCAGACTATTCTTTTAAAAAATTGAAGCTTTGAAATGTAGTTTGCAGTTGGTTGCCTGTACATTGCAGTAAAGCAGTGCATTGACAAATTTTTTTTATATAAAAGTATACATGGGCGGATCGGAGTGATGAGATGGCCTTAAAAATAATCCGGGTACCTTCTAATGAGCGATTATGTTTAGATCGGAATTGCGCTGGTCCTGTATCCAATCTTTCAAACAGCTACATAAAGAAAATTAGGTAGGTATTTCTGGTAAATGCAAAAATTTAATTGTTTGGAAAAAATAAGAGTTGCCATACACTACAATAATTATTAAGCAATAAGTTTTCATAAACATTAAGATTAGTTATAATTGCAAAATAAAAGAAGATAGTGTGCACTAAAATAAATATTTCTTATAAACACACATATTTATTAGTACATTAGAAAATAAAAAGAAGCTGATTAAAATAATGCTATTTTGCGTATCTATAAGAAATTTTTTTCTAGAATCGAAATACGATTCTAGAGTCGAGAATCGAAATCAGATTCTAGAATCTAAATCCGATTCTAGAATCGAGAATCGAAATACGATTCTATAATCGAGAATTGAAATCCAATTCTAGAATCGAGAATCGAAATCCCATTCTAGAATCGAGAATTGAAATCCGATTCTAGAATCGAGAACCTATTCTTGTAGAATCGATTCTTTTCAGAATCGAGAATCGAATCTTCAAAATTTCCGATTCTTGACAGCACTACTTAGTGATGTATTCATAAAATATATTTAAGAGAAACTGTTGTTTTAACATCACTTATTTACGCATTTTATGTTTCTCGAATTGCTTCGCACTATTAACTTTTAGGTATGTATCTGTTTGAAAATTATTTAGCACTTCACAAAATGTATATATATATATATATATAAAATATTAAGATGAAGTTGTTGGGGTAATCGACCAAGGGACAAAGAAATTAACCCCACTAATTGTTTATTTAGCTAAGCTTTCGGAAAACTATATTCCATCCATCAGAAAGCAAACTGTAACCAAAATGGAGAAGCCCGAGGGATAACCCTCAAGAAAACCCAGTATTGAATCTACGTAATACTTACAAACTGGTGAGGTTAATTAAAAACAAACTTTGCAGGCACATGAAATAACTAAATTAAAATAACTGAACATTATTAGGTAAAACCTGCGATGTTACATTACTGCAGTCACGAGTTAAAATATAATTTAAAAATACTTACAAACAACATATTTAAATACAATTTGCCCACATGTACCAAATCTTGTAGGTGATAAAACAAACTAGTTTATAAACGCGCCCAATGACAAACAGAGTCAACCAACAACTACCAAACCTATTTGTCATTGCGCGTACTATAAACCGGATGGTATCCTCGGCTTCTCATTTTGTAACAGTTTGCTCTGATGATGGAATAAAGTTTTTTTCCGAAAGCTTAGCTTAATAGCAAAGGGTGGTTTAATTTCTTGCCCTTGGTCGATTACCCCAACATCCAACATCTCTAACTTCATAATTTCTACGACCAAATACTCTCCTTCCGGATTTATATATATATATATATATTGTTGTGATATTTACGGAACTAATTATACACCTTAATAGGTAAACTCTTATTCTATACGTGTATTAAGCCATTTATGCTATTTGTGCAAAGAGTTTGAATTGTAATGTCAAGTTCACAGCAGTATCGAGTTGATCATGTCATTTATGATGGTGGAATTTTAACATCTTAGATTCTGTCTGTGGGACTTCCCTATTAAGGATGAAGCCTTCCTGGTAGAATTTCAGTCTTATACAGGTGGTATGTGTTTCCAACATGAAAAGGGTGAGCGTACATCCTGAAATTTGCGAAATATTAGAACTTTTTATAACAATGTAATCTAAAATAGGTTGTATATGTAATATTTCGTACATAGATGTAAATAATATGTGACAATAACTGTTATGATGGTTTGGTGGTGACCTCAGCAAGCTTTTGGCTGTAGTTTGCCCTGTAATTAATTGAAATTTGATTGGAGTTTGAACGTTGCAATATGCTAAGATTGATATTGGCAAATTTCATGGTTTATTGTATTACAATGAGAATTTATGCTATGGAATTATGGACTAAGTGAATTGAGCAGTGTTTGTGAATAGATTTGTAACATTTGCTATTTGTTATTATGTTTTTTATAAACAAATTTAATTTGTCTATATGCTAATTTGTTATTACTTAACACAAATGGGTCATGTGAGATCTGAAAATGAAGGAAAAATGATAAGCATTCTGGATTTGTAATTTGTTATTAGCATAGGATTTGCATAAAATAATTATTTAGATAATTAGATTTTGTGTTAAATTTGGTAAATTGGTTCTATACTGTGATTGGCTAGAATTTTTATAGTTTAGAAACAATGTTGTGAGATAGAGCTCCCTGACAGAAAATAAAAGTTGGAAAGCTTTTTGTTTAATAAATAAAGAAAGTTTGTTTTTTGAACAGGGAGCAAGCAGAAGTATTGTCGCTTGGCTCTCAGAAATGTTAAAGAAATCTAATTTAAACCTGTATAAATGTTCATAAATACCGTTAATTAAATTTGTTTATGTGTTGGTGTAAGTACCCCAGTGTTTTATTTACCGGAAACTTTGAAGATTTGTGGTAAATCAGCGAAAATCCCAAGTTTGGTCCTATTTGGAATACTGGCGTTCATCGTAGCGAAATTGTTTTCCGATAGTCGAGTCTCTTCAGTTCTAAAACGTCAGGTGGGAATTTTGAGGTTAGATTTACGGATCGAAAATCAATGTAGAAAACTAACAACAATTCTTTCAAATCTGGATCATTGATAAAAGAACGGCTGCTTTACCTGCAGTAATTACTGTTGTGTTTGAGAAGCTGATCAGCGCTTGTGGCACAGAAAATTTGTTTACTTGAAGCAAAGATCTTTCTTCCATCACCTTACATCAAATTGTGTACGTGAGGCCTTGGACACAGCAGGGGGCAGGAGAGCTACTAATACCCAGTGTCTAGCAATTCTTCACCGGGAGCGTATATGTAAACAGGTGGGAAATTTAATTTGACTTAAATGAATGGTTTAACCTTGTTCGATTTAAAAAAAAAGATGCGTTTTATTCTTATGTAAACTATGGCTTACTGTTATATATTTTTGTGTTGGAAATGATATGTTGTATTATGAGTTCATATGTTGAACATATCGCCTGTTTTGTTATATGTTTCCCTTTTGATAGCTAGAGTCCTACCGACAAAATATTTATTTCCTTACCTACTTGATTATTTTCGCAGTTCCCTGAGATTACTTTGAACCATAGAAGGTAGGTGGTTGTCTCAATTTCAAATGATTGCTGTGAATTTGATCTAACAATTTATGTGTTTGTACCGGGCGAGTAACAAATGTTTCAAGAGTGTACCTAGAACAGGTATTATTTATTTATGATAATTTTTTTTTTATTATTTGGGGTCCAATAATTAAAGGTTACCATATCAACGGGCATAGCACAGCAATATATATATATATATATATATATATATATATATATATATATATATATATATTGCTGTGAGACAGGCTGTTTATGTTAAAATCTAACAGTGTGAGAGTGAATGTGCTGTGAGACACCCTCGTAAATATGGGATTATTAATGTAAACATAAATTGTAAAGTTATCAATAAATTGCTGAGGGCTAAATATGAAAATGTAATCACCTACACACAACAAAAATCTGAATTGAGACTCTATTAAATATAACTGCATGAATTTTGAAATGAAATGATAATTAAATTGTTAAAATAAATCTCAGGGTTTAATAAAATAAAGGTTGCAATAAACTGGGGTTGCAAGTTCAGGCTCGTATTACAGGGAATTAAAGAATAACAATGAATTAATTTATTAACGAAATTTAAATTAATAAGAGTAACAGAATAACTTAAATTTGGAATAAACATAAACGCCTTTGCAATTATCTTTCGAAAATTAAGCATATAGGTCCAAAGAACACAAATACAATGAAATAATCTAGTTATCAAATGAATCTGAAACACGTTTTATACCAAAATAAACTAACCTTGGGATGGATCTTTCTTATACAAGATGAAACTACCGCGGCGCCGGCCTGACTTAAAATTTGTCCAGTATGCCTGCCATTGATCTGCGTTGTTGTTTCCAGTCAATGTCCCAAGACTGCTTATAATTCCATAATCCGGACTTGAATGGCCTCCCAATTAATACAGGAACTTTCCCAAATGTTACAGGATACAGGTAAGTGATAGCTTTTACCTTTGATAGTTAAATTTTGTAGCAATCGTACTTCCAAATATGATCTCTCAATACTTTATAGGTTAGGTGAAGATTTCAACGAGATTGCATGACTTATTGTTCCTTGATTTGTTGTTCATAATCAAGGATTATCAGACAGATGAAGCACTTTATAGTTTAATTCAGGTGAACATAACACTTGATGGAACCAAATCAATTGGGTATTTATTAACCTATGCAACTGGAGATAAACGATGACAATAATAAAACACACACAGGTTACAACACAAAATTCAATTACGAAATTAAATAATTCGACGATAAATTATAAAATTAACAAATGGCAGGTAACAGGTTCTAATAGCAATTGAAATTAATAAGTGAGTAAGTAAGTAAGTAAGTCAGTAAGTAAGTGACGCTCATTTTACAAAATTCCCTTTATATAGGCTCGCAACAAAAAACGCACGTTTCCATGGAAACAATACAAAACTTTGCATTTTAAAACAAAATACTAACAATCAAACTTGTTAACACAAAATTTCAGCCAATAGGAGGCGAGTATGAAAATGGACCAAATTACATGAAATTTAAATTAATTAAAATAACTTTCTTATGCACCATGCTAGGCAAAAACTAAAATGAGATTTGGAATCTGCATAAAAAATGGAAAATTCCAACACCTCACACGATGCATAAAAAAAATAAACCTAACCAAATTCACATATGCAAAAACTATAAACTAATAACAAATACTCAAATTAACAATAAACAAACATTCAAATATACCAAATTAATCTACACACACCCTACTATCAAATAAAATACATTTTAAACAAGTACACACACACAAATAACAAGAATTTAGGCAATTTAGAAAATTTCAAGGTCACAGACCAAACAAATCTAAATAAATAAATAAATACAAAGTTGTTAAACACAAATTATACACTAAAAGATGCCCTGACTCATACTACAACTGTTTTACACATAAACTTTCCCTTAGGAATACTATAAAAAACCAAAATTTACAAAAGCATCATCAAAAATGTAGAAAATTTGCTGAAGGGATAAATATTTAAACAAATACAGTATTTTTGTTAGCGAAAACAAGACAAAAGGCAACTACATCACCAATAGCAACATAACACATCAACAAATACTAGTTCTAAACATTAAAAATCCAAATTTCTAGCAAATTCATAAATCGTCGATGACATTTCAAGTATTTTATAAATAAATAATCAAATACATCTTTAAAGCTAGAGGTAAAACGTCGTAAGGTTGCCTCTTATGCCAATACACATTTATACAACATAAAACAATGCAAATAAGCACATACATGTGTTAAAAGTAACAAACTTAACCTGATCTGTTAAATCGTAACAACAAATCCTAACGTTCTTTGAAATTACAGCATAAATTCAAGAAAAAATCATTGCAAGGCTGCAACAAAACATCTAGAAAGAAAAACCAAGGCAAAAATCCCGGAGGATACACGAAAAAACCTGCAATTCCACTTTATTACATCCCGAAGGATCATCCGAAAGAAAACGAATAGCCTCGTTCCAAATTTGTGTGTGTGTGTGACCCATTATCATAAGGAAAAGCTACATATGGCTTCTATGCATGATAATTTATAAGAATTCAGCTATTTTGAAGGGTGTAACATAGCAATATATATCTGAGTGATATTAAGCTGCTATTAAGGCGCGAATGAAAGGTTTCACAAGCGTTCCTGGATTTGCCATACTGGCATTCATGGAAGCCCATATTACTGGAGGCAACTTGTAATCGTCAAGTATAAAGTTTCTAGACAGCTAATCGGCAAATAGATGAAGCCGAGCGTCCTTAGGTCTGCAGGTCAGATAATCTTCTACAAAACAACTTTGATGTGGGATTGAAGAAGGTAAACCAAATATGTAATGCAACAACTTTCCTATTTCTGATTCCGTCTTAATATATTTTTTAGATAGCCCAAGGCGAAAGATATGTCTATGCGAGGGTTGCCTTCTATATTTCGGGATTAGAGAACAAAAACAAATATATATATCATCGAAAATGGCTTTATTGGTTTTCAAAATATTCTCCATAAAGATCAATACACTTTTGCATGCGTGTGAACCAATTTACGAAGCACTTTTTCCACTCTGATTGAGGTATCTCCAAAACATGTATTTTGAACGCATCAACCGCTTCTTCAGGCATCGAAAAACGTTGACCTCGCAATTTATTTTTGATGTTCAGGAATAAAAAGAAGTCATTGAGTGCAAACTCAAGACTATACGGTGGATGACTCATCAAATCGACGTTTTGAGTGCTCAAAAAATCACTTGTTCGAGCCGATGTGTCAGAGCTCGCATTGTCGTGATGGAGAATGATCCGTATTCAGCGGTTGGTTTTCCTTATTTCTCCGAAAACTTGTGGCAAACAAATGGTTGTGTACCATTCAGAATTGACCGTTCTACGTTGTACCAATGGTATGGTTAAAACATGTCCAGTTTTCATAAAAAACAGGCCACTATTTGCTTCGAAGTGCTTCGAGCACGAACGACTTTTTTTAGGTTTGGCTCGCCTTGGTAGACCCATACATGTCGACTGCTGTTTACTTTCGGGCTCATACGCGTAGATCCACGATTCGTCACCTGTCACGATGTCATACACATGTTTTGATGCACCGCGATCGAATTTTTTGAGCATTTGTTGCGACCAATTGACACGAGCTTGTTTTTGAGCGATTTATAAATGATGTGGGATCCAACGCCAATAAATCTTTGTTACAGCCAGATCCTCACGCAATATTGAATGTATGCTGGTCCCACTAATGTCCAAGGATACCTCAATCTCACGATAAGTCACATGACAATCTTGCAGTATCAGTTCACGCACCGCATCAATGTTTTTCGGAACAACAACCGATTTTGGACGACCTTCACGAAATTCGTCGTTGAGCGAACTACGGCCACGATTGAATTCGGGACACCATCGATAAACACTGATCTTTGATGGTGCTTCATCGCCAAAAATCGAATTAAGTTCATCGATGCACTATTGTTGAGTTAATTCGCATCGAAAGTTGTAAAAAATAATCGCACGAAAATGTTCACGATTTAATTCCAGTTTTTGGCCGATATGAATTTTTCAAGTTACTGAAAACAACACAAATAGCACTCGTACGTCAAAATGTTCTGAGTACGTATACCGTCAAAAATTTCAAACTTTACGATAGAGACATCATTTCCCAGATGGCAGCACTAAGGTTGTCCAGTTCCGAAATATAAAAGGCAACCCAAGCCAGACACAGGTGAAATAAACATCCGTACACAGTAACTTAAGCCCATATGTCGTACAACAGAGTGGATGGCAATTTTAAAATCTACTATCACTAGTTTTGAACTGAATACCAAATCCCATTCGACGCATTTCCTATTAATGAAATTAAACAATAAAGCATATGTCTGCGATAGTTTTCCTGGTAATAGAATACATACTAATGGTACATATTGACCATTCCGGTAACCATGTATCGTAAATCGTAAAACACTGATAGTAATATTTTACACAGCACGTGTAGCACGAAAACAAAACGATGTTGTATACTGGAACGTTATAAATTAAAAACCGTTTCATTTTTACTGTTTCTTTTGAAATCCTCTCCAAAACAGAACGAACTTCATCAACACTTTTTGGCATACACGGCATTTTCGAAGTTCTACACTCTGCAATATTTTTTCTAATTGCAATAAAATGCCAATGACCCATCATGTCAACGAATTCTGGTTTTTTTATTCAATTCGTTACGTATAAGTTTGGAAGGACGTTCAGAAAGATCTTCAGTTGCTTTTCATTTGACACTATTGTTTACAACTTGACGAATTAAAGTACTGTCATCAATTGGGTGGCTTACACTGCGTTCTTCATATTCACCTGTAGGTACATGTGTAAATTATAGCTTTACAAGTTTTTTTATGTACCTCCACTTAGTCTTATCCAATTTTAGTAACTCTCCTTTACGAAATTTCCATCTTTCTACAACCAATAACTCCTTACCCTTTTCACTTAACATCGAAAAATTCTCCATTGTCAACTACGTTTAGCAGCAAGTAACATGAAACTATTAATAATAAATACTAAATAACGCAGAAGTAATTTCCATTCCCCCACTTTTCCAAAAAAAAAAAACAAACTAAAATATCTAAATCGTGAAGATAATGGATAATATCCATAATCCCCGCTTTTTAATCATCGGCGCAACTTCGATGTAGGATTAGATATACCTAGGAAATATCGGCGCCACTCCGACCCGCCGGTGTACATATCTGGTATGAATACAAAAAAGACAAATTCCCTGTATATTCTAGAAAACAAATTAGACAATAGAATATAGTGGCAGCTAAACACATTATAGGAGAGAATCCACAGATAAAAATATAGAAACGAAGACCATTATGGTCACACGCAATTTAGTAATTAATACAAATGGAAACAATATATGGAAACTCCAGAAGAGTCCCGGAAAATAGATAATTGGGTGTTGCAGAGAAGTCGCAAATGCAATCCGTACATTATTGCTAGGTTGGACAAAAGTTGAATGGTGCGAATTGCAAGTCATGGTCAATCTTGGCAAGATGAAACATTAGGAGAGTCAATAAAATCTGAAGCGATACTGTTTGCTAGTATACTAAATAGCTGGCTATTGTCGAAAAGAAGAAGCACTTCTGTGGTAGTTGTTCACGGATTACTATTTTTTAGGATTACTGTAGTTTCCTGTAATTTCTCAATTATACTATTTAAGGTTTCAATAGCCACCTAAGTAAAACTTCTATGCCATCGACAATAATAGAATTACTTTGTAAGATATCTTGGAGCATATTTCAATACTCGCTTATCGCGTAAATATTATACTTTCCAGGAGCGCAGCCATAGATATGCTAGCTAGACTGCCGTAAGTATCTCATCATAAATACGAAATCCCACTTTAAATCGAACGGTACCTCACTGCTTTATAAATCCCTAATCTGAGCCTTCGGGATGTATGTAAGTAAGATGTGGAGAAACTCGCCAAAGTCATATCACAATAATATTTAGGTAGTTAAGAATAAATATACTTTCTTCGGTTACATCTTAAATTAATTACAACATTGTTTTTGTTTATTATGATATTCACTAATTTAAACTACGATATAAAAGCTGCAAAATAATATAATTTAATTTAAAAAAATGTTTACATTCTCGAAAACGTTTGTACGTTACAGCTTAATACAACATTTTTTCCATTTACAAATTTCCAAACGGTAATAAAAGCCTTATTTTCAAGGTATAATAGCAGAACGAGCTTTAGTCTAAGAGCGCCTTTCAGACCTATTAATTTACAATAAAACTTGGTTCAGTCACCATAATTTCCAATTAAATGAATAATACTTGTAGCGGAAAGGGCGCTTTACATTCAATCGTTAATTGGTGGCAGCGTTTCATATATCCAATTAGTACATTTCATTAATTCTTAATCAGTGAAAGCTTTAATCCGAGAGATTCCACCACATCATTTACTGTTTCTATCAGTGTGGCAGAACGTTCCTAAAACGAGAAATCGGCTATAGAAAGTCACTCTTCTAAATTCCTATACATAATTGTTTGTAAAAACTTACAGAAATGAAATACTGTTACCTGCAGACAATAAAACTGTCAATATGCCATTACTTCACGAGGTGCGGAATCTACAAAGAGAAACATAAAGTAAAATAATGTCTTGGTGTAAACCATACGCGATTTCTTTTTGCTGTTTAATTATCCCCACAATTTTGTTCTACTTCGCTTCCTATTTAAGAATTTTATTCCCAGAAGTGACAATAGTGATGTGTGGAGATCCCACGCTGTATTGTGTCTTGACCAACCAAGCCTCATCTAATTTTCTTGTCTAACCGAATAAATGATGTCTGCATGAATAATGCCTTCTCGAAGTGCCATGGTCGCCTGTGATTGGGCGAATAAATGCTATATTGGAATAAAACGAGACGCGATGAAGACGGCAGAAATTGCACTTTGAAACTCCACCGCGTCTGGACGCTACTAGAACTTCGCTTTAATGTTTTAAATTGCTGCATCTGTAAATCGAAGTTACGGTTTTTTGCAATTAGCTATGTGGGCTGAAATTGGCTCTACCTGCGTTTACATTTTAGTTTGTTTGAAAACAATTTTAGAGTTTTCTAATTTGCGGGAGTACGTTGGTATCAAGTGCCTCCCATATTCTGGTTATGAGGTAGAGAGAACATAAAAAAGCTTAGTTTATTTTAACTTCTATTAACAGATTGAATGGTTTCCATTAGGAATCTATTAAACAATTCCATTTAAAGATTTGTTAATAATATCAAGGTTTAAACCAGTTTAAAAAATTGAGTAATTTCTTAATATTCGATAATAGGAAATTAATGTTTTAGTTGCGTATAAAGTACTAAATTTCGATTGCATTAGATTTTTCATATTTTAGGTAGATTTATACTAGTATTAATTTTATTACAGCAGACGTTCGATAACGTGGACTAATTCAGACCCGAGTGTGCCGACATTATCGAAATGTTTACATTAACGAGCGCGATTTTATTAATCAGCAAATTATTAAAAGAAACGTTTACTAATACAATTAATATTTTTTTGCTCTTTGTGTCACTCCCGCACTCCTAGTGTAACCTCGTCTATGATTTTCACTTTGTCACTCAATCTTAAACACTTTCTTTTATTGGACGTGACTTAAGTATAACAACGACTAAAATGAAATCAGCGCTGCTCCTACAAATAATTTGCTGAGTGTCACGTATGTATATTATGAAAACAATAAAAAAAAGTGTTTACATTATCGAGCTGTACAGGTTGTTTACGTTATCGGGCGTTCTATTTGATCCCGTAGTAAGAATATTGGGTTTACATTAGCGCGATGTTTCCATAATAGGGTGTTTACGTTATCGAACGTCTGCTGTATTTAGTTATTTCATTGTATGAGAATGGCAGAACTAATCTATGCGTGATAAATATGTACATATTGATAGTCATAGTTGGACCATATGATGGTTCTGGATAAAAGAGTGTATGGTGGTTTTGCGAATGTTGCCCACCTCACTTCTTTTCATAAAAAGGCTTAACCGCCTTTCTTTTACATGTGTTAGAAGGATTATAGAAACACATATAATGCCTCAAATATCCAACATTTGTCATATTTTATCCAAATAGTTAATTTAGTTGTGCAATATAAGGTACAGAAAAATATGTTATATAGTATAAATATGTACCAAACTATTTTGCTAAAGAAATCAATTTTTCTACAAGAGCGAAAGTCAGTGATGTTCTAATAAATATATTTATTTGTTTAAAGCTGTTTACTTATTAGATTATTATAATGAGCGCAGAAACAATGACGCAAATTGTAGGTATCTGTTGTAATTAGTGATAGACATAGTCGAATGATTAGTATTCGCATAATTCTAACAATAGAGATATTTTATTCGAGTCTTAACTGGGCGCGTATTTCGAAAGTGCGAAAAATGTCTTGCTTTTCAAATGATGACTCCCTGGCACCGTTCACTCTTGCCTTACATTTTCAACTGGATTCTGTTCTGTATTTATTTAAATTTCGTCACATTGTAAGATTAACCTGACTGTAAATGCCGTTTTATGGCTTTCCGTGTTATATTATAAGTTATTAAATAATAACAATATTTTAAATTATTTTATTTAGAATAATTACCCATGGTATCTAAAGTCCTTGAAAAGCTAATACTAAAGAGGCTTCTTCCAATCTTCGAGGTCAATGAATCTATACCTAAGCACCAGTTTGGATTTAGACAGAAGCATTCCACAATCGAACAGACCCATAGAATGGTACAGAAGATCAATGATACCTTTGAAGCCAAACGCTATTGCTCGGCAGCATTTTTGGACATCACACAAGCGTTCGACAAAGTGTGGTATATCGAACTCTTATATAAATTACGCCTACTTATCCCGCTCAACTACTTTCTAGTCCTTAAATCTTATCTCCATAACAGGCTCTTCCTGGTAAAAGTTGAAACTGAACGTACAGAACTCTCGCCAATAAACGCAGGAGTCCCCCAGCGTCATTGGGCCACTATTGTACCTGCTGTACACTGCAGACCTACCGACTACACCAGAAGTATTAACAGCAACCTTTGCAGATGACACTGCAGCCTTAGCCGCCGATAGTGATCCCATCATTGCCTCGCAGAAACTACAAACAAATTTACTCTCAATTGAAAATCGGTTAAAGAAGTGGAGAATAAAGGCAAACGAGTCCGTCCATGTAACCTTCACCACAAGAAGAGAAACTTGTCCTCTTGTCTATATAAATAACAGACAACTACCTCAAGAAGAAGTAAAGTACCTCGGGATGCACCTTGATAGAAGACTTACCTGGCGGAAGCACATCTTCACAAAGCGGAAACAACTTGGAATGGCCCTCTCTAAAATGTACTGGTTACTTGGACGTAAATCTAAACTCAGCCTAGATAATAAACTCCTGGTCTATAAAGTAATAATCAAGCCAATTTGGACTTATGGCATCCAGCTCTGGGGCACAGCTTCCACGTCGAATTTAGAAATATTAGAACGATTCCAATCGAAAGCGCTACGAACGATAGTAGATGCACCATGGTTCGTGCCAAACACCCACATTAGAAGGGACTTTCAAACTCCAACCGTCAGGGAACAAATTCGCCGATACAGTTCACAATACAGTGTTCGTCTTAGTGCACATCCAAATGATTCAGTAGTGAACCTAATGAACCAACATATTAATAATAGGAGGTTACAAAGACAAGTGCCAAACGATCTCCCCACTAGATTTGGAATGTAAATTTAATAAGTTTAGTTTTAAGTTCTAGTTTGTAAGTGTTATCCTGAAGTAAAAAACAGGCTTAAAAACCTGGTGTTACAGGAGTATGCTACTGAACATTCTCCTACATGTCAACTATATCACAAAATTTGCTGAATGTACTTTATATAGATTGCAAATAAATATGGATACCATAAAAAAAAATTTAGAATAGTTTATGACAATAATATATGTAATTGAATAATAAAGTAATCCGAGAAGTTTTTATCATAGAATGAATTACTCGCATCTTGGAGATGCATGCGTAAACGAATATTTCGAAATATTTCGTTCGAGATGCACGCGCAACTGTAATATGGACCATTGTTAAGATAGATAACTAAGAGAAACTTTTAGTTAAAATTTTCAAGATAGTTTGTTTAGAAATTAAAAATTGATATGTTACGTACCAAGAAAGTAGTTTCTTGATTTCCTCTACGATTGTTTGGTTCAAGTTGCGCGCTATATTAAAAGCTATAAAAAATAGCTCACTAGTATAAAGTCTATAAGAAAGTGGCTCGCTACTGTAACAAGCTACAGTAACTCCCCAATTCTGTTGTTTCAGATAAATGTGTTCCTAAATACAACACTAAAATTAAAAAAATAAGTTTTTATGCCATAAGTTGAAGGCAAGTATTGATTGCCTTAGGAATTCAGGATTAAAATTTTTTCGGAAGTTTATATTTGCCGTTTAAACATTCGAAAAAGTGGCCGTTATCCACAAAACCGCTTAACCGAATATGATGGAATATTAAATCTAAACAATCTTTCAAAAATCTGAAAACGAAACAAAATTTAGACATACGGGGTGATTCAAAAGGTGTGATCCAAACGTTAAAGTGTAATTGGTGATGTTAAAATAAGTAAAAAATGCCAATAAACCATGTCCGATTCACAATTGTTTTCTAGTTACACAAACATTTTTATTTTTAATAAACAACATATACAATTACAAGAAATAATGACAAATGTTCAAAATGTCCACGCTGTACTAGTTTACAAAGTTGACAAGACCGACGCAGGGAATCTCGAACATTCCTCAACTATTGAGGATCTCTTCGAATATCCGCAACAGCTTCATTTATTCTATTAACTAAGTCATCCCTGTTTTGAATTTCCGTTGTATAAACTGTTTCCTTTAATGCGCCCCACAAGTAAAAATCTACCGGAGTAATATCAGACCAACGAACCGGCTATGCTGCTGCACCTCCTCTTCCAATCCAGCATTGTGGGAAGTTTTGATTTAGCCAATCTCCAACCTGTCGTGAATTGTGCAACGGTGCTCCGCCATGCTGGTACCACATTGACCTTCGCACGTCAAGAGGCACATCTTCTTCTTCTTGTTATTCTAAATTAGGTCATTGACCTGTTTGTTTTTAGCTAGCCTGGTATTATCTAAGAAGTCTAAATACATGGTATCATTAAACCGATGTGGTAATACATAAGGTCCTATAATATGATCGCCTACAATATCGATCTAAACGTTAACACTGAAGCGTTGTTGAAAAGCAGTTGTGAATGTATAATGAGGGATTTCGAAATCCTATGCATATTATGCCAGTTGTTAATACCATTCCGTGTGAACTGCAATTCATCCGTCCAGAGCATTTGATTTAAAAATTCTGGATTGTTTGCGGTAGCATCTACCAACCATTGACAAAACTGTAGGCGCCTCAAATTATCACCACCATGTAGATTCTGTACATGTTGAATATGGTAGGGATGTAAGCTGTTTCTATTTTATATACGCCAAACTGTCGACTGGGTAATACCTAATTGCCTATAAATTCTTGTAGTACCCGTCGATGAGTTTTGCTGGACTGCATCATTAATGTCAGCATTATTGTCCACGTTATTTCTTCCAACATGATGAGTTGGTCTAACCATACCTGTTTCACACAAATTTCTGTGCAACCGTTCAAATATTCGGTGGTCAGGCTGTCGCCGGTGAGGGTAACTTCTCCGATATTCTACACAGCTGCACGAGCATTGCCGCTGCAATAGCCATATATAAAATCCATTACTGTATATTCACGTGCAGAAAAAGGCTCCATCATTACCACACTTAGAAAACAACAGTAATTCAAGCTTGAAACACCTTCTGTCTTAACAAATTAGCATTTGTTCGACTAATTTCGTACGGTGACTTGATTTAACTGAACAATGTTAACAACAAAGGAATCCTCGGTAACTAGATAACGGTTGTAAATAAGGGACATGGGCTTATTAAAATTTTTTGTGTCGTGTGATATCCCACGTCACACCCTTAAGTTTGGACCATAGCTTTTGAATCACCCTGTATATTAACAGTTTTTTCACTAGAAATCGCCGAAAAGGTGTTAATATTTTGTTTTTTGATGATTACAAATTCCAATAGTATAACCCGTTTTCCACAGGATATTATAACTAAATGCAAGAAAAACCTACAGTTTACTGTCAATAGCCTGCAAATTCGTCGTGTATTGCACTACAAATGACACAAAAGTTGTTAATATTTTGTTATTTGAAGGTTGCATTAATTCCAGTATTATAATCGGTTTTCCGCAGGATATTATAAGTGAATGCAAGAAAAACGTACAGTTTACTTTCAAAAACATGTAAATTTGACGTATATTGCACTGGATATGACACAAAAGTTGTTAATATTTTGTTTTTTGATGCTAAGAAATTACAATAATGCGTTTTCTACAGGAGATTATGACACAATGCAAGCAAAACGTACAGGTTACTACGAAAAGCATTCAAATTTGACGTGTATTGCACTAAAAATGACACAAAAGTTGTTAATATTTTGTTTTCTGATGGTAAGAAATTACGCTAACCCAGCTTCTGCTAGATATTATAACTGAATGCAAACAAAACGTACAGCTTACTATCAAAAACATCCAAATTCGACGTGTATTGCACTACAAATGACACAAAAGTTGTTTTTTGATGGCTAGAAATTCCAGTAATATATCCCGTTTGCCTCAGGATATTATAACCAAATCCAAGCAAAACGTACAGTTTACTGTCACAAACACGCAAATTCATCGTGTATTGCACTAAACAAGAGACAAAAGTTGTTAGTATTTTGTTTTTTGAAGGTTAGAAATTCCAATAACATAACCCGTTTTCCCCAGGATGTTATAACTAAATGCACGCAAAACGTACAGTTTAATATCAAAAACATGCAAATGTGTCGTGATTTCACTAGAAATGACACAGATGTCGAATACCGAAACTATCTTTGATATTGTGCTAAACTTAATGAGTAATATTACAGGGCGCTTTGTATGAAATCCTATGAATTTTACCGAACCGTCTAGTTTTGAATTTAAACTATTTTAGAGCCTCTTTATTAAGTATTAGATTCTCTGTTTAACGTTTTTCCTACCTTAACACGTTTTGCTACCAGTTGCTCCTGAGTAATCTAGTTAAAGTTTTTACTTGTTTAATAAGCCGCTTTGGTGACTGTGTTTATTAACCTATAGTTTAGGTTTTATAAGTAAAATATTTTAAATGTTAAGGTGAATGAAAGTTGCTTTGCTTCTCCTATAGAAGAAAAGCAAAGCTTTCTAAGATTGTCATACAAGTTTTATGGCCTCATTTATTCCAACTTATTGTTAAATTATACAATGAACACAACATACAATAAATATTGTATATGAAAATTATACTGTCAGTGTTATTACCTTTGCTTTCATGACAAATATTTCTATTAAGGGGCTACTAAAGTGACTCAAAATAGGCCAAAATTAGCGTTTCCTATTGTCACGGTAGCTACGATAATAAGCAAGCTTTCCACTTGCGGTTTTCAATAACTGGTAGGCAATATACATATCTACGAATAAAAAAAATTATAAGAACGTTTAATAAAACATGGCCAGATGTAGTACAATAATACAGTAAAATCAATCTACGTTTACGACATATGTGGAATTAATTTAGTGAAATATTTTCACCTTATTACAAACTACCATCCTCATAATGCACACAACCCCAATCTCAAAATTTATCTGATTTGCTCACAATTAAAATAATGCCAAGACTTTGTTACCAGTTTATTTTATCGTATTGTCTTTTACATTGGCTACAGTTCGTTTTTCAGCATTCGGGTAGACGGCCCTAAGCCCCGTGGTGGACAGGAAAACGAAAACAATGGTTTGTCGAAGTAAAAACTAACTTTCAATTTTTGACACCCACTTTGTTTTAAAATTCCCTTAACCAAAACACTTTTTGAAAATAATTGCAGTTATGAAAGCAATGTAAAACTAAAACTGATAATAAATAATATACCATAGTTAATCAAATTTCGTATAAGATATCAGCAAAATAAATGTTGTCTTATTGTAGCAACACGGCGCATGTTTGCTCACTTTGTAGCTGTAAACATCGGATACAGATGCAAACTCTATGCAGTTTACAGCTGCATTTGACTAGGAGCGGAAAAAGGAAACTACGGCAAGAATACACAAACTCATACAATGTCCTTCCTATTAAAATTGTGTGCCGCAGTGATTTTATCTGCAGTAACCAAGTTTTAAATATACGCGGCGCTTATATCTTGATACCAAAAGGAAATAAAAATCTCAAGCTAGGGCGAGTAAGAAATGGGTATGCAATCATAAACATAAAATGCTACGTATCAGTTAATCTTGAAACTTACTCGTTTTCAGGCACCGAAATTGATTATTCAAGATATATAAAATACATCATCTCTTCGCATTTACGATGTATTTGATTGTTGAGACACTAAAATATAATGAAAACTATTACTACAGAAGCTGTAAGGCTAAAGCAATAACTAAAGTCAGATGGCGAAACTTATTTGTGCGGGAAACTACCTAAGTTTAGTTGTTTAGAGTTCTTATTGCTTACTGTATTGGCACCCAAGGCAAAATATGTGCGAAAGTGGTGCTTTAAATGCTTTTGCATTGAAGATTTGTTATTGCTTTTAACTTTTAAAGGGCCTATTTTTATAGCTGTCTACTAAATGAATGGTTTAGCTTTCAACTGTCATACTAAACGACTAAGTGTACATCATATACAAGGTTGTTCAAAGTTAATGTAATTTTGATGTCATCTGCTGATAAAACGAAATGAAGTAACAGTATTAATTCGTAATTTAGGTGGACTATGCTTAAACTGATGTTGCGTTGATCTTATTTTCAGGTTGAATTAAAAACGTAAAGATAACATATAATCAATTTATAACAGCGATCAAAAATGTATATGAAAGTTAAAGCACGGTTTGCGATTTTAACCAACAGACATCACATCAGTTTTCTACTAACTGATACGAGGGGGTATTGATAAGTACTTAGCCTACCATATAAAACGCCACAATATTTCGAAACAAAATTTTATTTATTCAACATAATCTCCTTTAAGACTTATACATTTAGCAGAACGTTCATAAAGTAATTCTAAGCCATTTAAAATATCTTTGTCTTGGTCTGCAAACCACTCCTCAACAACACATATGCACATATTACTGCGTCATATGTCGAATATCTACCTTTCAAATGTTTTTTGAGTATTGGGAACAAATAATAGTCTGATGGTGCTAAATCCGGAAAATAGGGCGGGTGGCCAACCAATTCAAAACCAATTTCATCAATTTCTTGCAGTGCATTCAACGACTTGTGAGCAGGAGCGTTGTCTTGCAAAAAGAGCACACTTCTGGCAAGTTTTCCGCGGTGTTTTTCCACAATTTTCTTAGTTAGCAACCCAGTATAATGTGTTCCTGTGATAGTTCTACCCCGTTCCAAATAATCTACCAGAATTATCCTATCTTTGTCGCAGAAAACTGAAAACTGAAGCAAGAATCTTGCCAACCGATTTTTGAACACGGAATTTTTTGCGTCGTGGAGATCCAACATGCTTCCACTGTTTGGATTGTTCTTTAGTCTCTGGGTCACGGTGACGGATCCACGTTTCGTCCGTAGTAACAAGTCGCGAAAAATTTTGGGAAATCTTCTGCAAAACGGCGGCAGATTTCCTTTAACGTTGTCTATCGAACGCGCTTCTGATCAACGTTCAAGCATCTTGGAATCCATTTGACCAAAGATTTTTTATACCCAAGTCGTGATGAATGATGTGACACACACGTTTATAGGAAATATACAATGCTTTTGCAATATTCTTAATCCCAATACGTTGATTTTCTAAAATCATATCATGGACAGAACCAATGTTTTCCGGAGTGGTCACAGAAATTGGTCTTTCAGGGCGGTGCTCAGCTTTCACATCTGATCTTCCTCCTCTTTTATATTCTGCAACCCAGTTTTTAATAGTGGCGCATGAAGAACACTGATGACCTAAGGTTTCTATCATATCAGCAAAAACTTCTTTGCCCGATAACCCTTTCAAAAATAAATACTTAATACCTGACCGAAACTCGATTTTTTCAAATTCTATCTTTTCTCAGACATGCTGTTTTCAAAATTCATAATTTGATCACCGTTCAACTTATGGATGTCAAACTTTAACAACTTATTTTATAAAACATCGTAGTTGTAAGCGTAGTAACCATATTCACTTTTCTTTCCTAGAAACTTTCCGGGCTAACTAGATATCAATACCCCCTCGTACATAGGGTGTCGAATGGATGTATGAAGTATGTATGTATGATTCGTATATGTCTGAAATTTATAATTAATGTGGTACAAAGGTATTAAAAATAAACATCTACTTGTTTTTTAGGCAGGCGTGTGTTTTGTGTTTAGTTTCATTAGAATCTTATACACTTCATTTCCTTTGGGTTTATAAACACATATTTCAAAGATGCTATGAAACTGTATAAGTTAATGCTAATCCTTATATGTAGAATGTAGCTGGATAACAACACAACACAACTTTAACAACAAATCTAAACTAATAGGTATTATCCATGATCTAATGCTGGATATCTTTAACAACAAATCTAAACTAATAGGTATTATCTATGAAAGCAGTTCTTCATCAATAAACTTAAGATATTAACTATAAAAGTGACTTTTGTACAAGTTTAATTGTAGATTCTTGATCCTAAAATATTCTTGAAAACACGAGATTTAGACATGGCATCAAAACAAATCTAAGCAAGGCTGATAGTAATTTCTATTTAATTTGACACTGCTGTTCCGGATTTTACAGTTGTCAAACACATTTTTCTGTTCTTTTTTGTAAATTCCGATTCACTTGCATTAATGGAAAAGTAATATGAAGAGATGGGGTTACAGAGAAGACGATATCTGCGATTGTGGTGGAAGATACTATTTTAACCAATGACAAGGCAATTCGCGTGGCTGAATATTGGAAAGGGTCTATTTGATTTGGTGATCCGGACATGGAAAGTAAGTAAGTAATTATTTGCTGAGCACACTGCCATGATTTGAATTCTTGCAGAGGTTTGTGGTAATTGTAATGGAGCGGCAAGGCTATATGCTGAATGCTATCCAAATAGAAGACATCCAATCCACACAGTTATTGGACGACGAGGAGAGAGAGGAACTGTTGGTCCAAAAAGAGGTGGTAGTGGTCGTCCATTTCTGGTAAGACAACCCAACATTGAAGAAAATGTGTTAGATTTAATTAAACGTAAGCCTTCGTGGTATTTCTGGGATTCTAGACATACCATAGTCGACAGTACACAGAATATTACATATTACGACAACGGCCTATATCCTTTTCGAAAAACAAAAGTGCAACACTTATTACCACAGGATTATAATGCATGAGTTAGGTACTGTGAATGGCTATTAAATCAACACCAGGAAAATCTAAATTTTATTTTTTATAATTTTTTATTTATTGGAAATATTTTGTGAATACATGAGGCAATATTTACGCAGAATGGGGTTTAAAATACACATAATAATGTGTGTGTGTGGACAGATGAGAACTATCATGCAACACATGCTTGAAGACATCAATATCGATACGTTGTTAATGTTTATACAGGTATGGTAAATAATTATTAAATTGGGTCCTTTTATTCTACCAAATCTTCTTAGTGTGGAAAATTCTTACATTTTTCAAATACTATTGGAAAATGGTCCACTGATAACTAGGCAAAATGTGTGGTACCAACAAGATGGCGCTCCAGCCCATTATAGAATTATGATTCGAGATTGGCTTTAAAATCATTTTCCAGATCGGTGGATTGGTCATGGGTGCTGTAGTTTGGCCGCCTACATTAGTTGATCTAACATCCTTAGATTTATGATGATATCTGAATGATTTGGTATATCTCATACCCGTATGTGGACGATTTAACCAATCGTATCAATCAAGCGGCTGCAATTTAAAATGAACACATGCTCCAACGAGTATAAAGTTCAATTACAGTGAAACAGTTCCGTTAATTTACAGAAAATCTTTAAATCTGATTTATTTCTGTCCATTATTTTTATTTCTTTTCTTCATAAGTAATTAGTGTTTAGGTACTGAAAAGGTTTGATAACTACTTCATTCAGCTGCAGATTAGGTTTATTCGGGATACTACATAAAAAATGCGCTGGTAACTCTACCTCATGATGGTGTGAAAATTAGTTGTTTAATAGTTGATTTTTGTTGTCAAAAGCGTCTACTGGCTTAGGTAATAATAATTACATAAAAAACGTTTTTTAATAGTTTTTCCTAGTAACTGGAAAATATTTTTTGTAAAGGATACAACACGCATATTACACGGTTGCCAAGCTTCCACTTCATTTCGTGGTTCGTGTAAAGAAAAAAGCCTGCGAAAAATAAATATTTTATCTGTTTTATATTTAGTATGCCCTGCTGAACAGCGCTACGACGCGTTCTATCGCGACTTGTCATTGTCATTGTAAGATTTGGGAGGGTGAGTTACCTCAAGTGCATTGAGGCCAAATAGGTGGGCCCATTGTGCTGCTTCCCCAGAAGTTCCTCAATTTGGGCATCACCCAAGCCATCCAATCCATTGGATGTATTTGAGGACATCCGCATCTGGGGTTGCTGATTTCGGCCATATTAGGCCAAAAGTCTCTCAGCATGGATCCTCTGATTGTTGCGCGATCTGGGCAGTGACACAGGACGTGTTCTAACGTCTCGTTATCCTCGTTGCATTCCAGATAAAATACCTACAACCAGTCGCAGGTTCTTTCGGGACAGTTGCACACAATATTTTGCTGTCTTTGGCGAGGGTACAGTAACAGCAGCCCATGCATGAGGACAACTTTCAGAGTTTACCCATCTTCGTGTGAAGTTTTTTAGGGTTTCCTGGTATAGCCTAAATCTCAATACCCTCAGAGATATAGGAATAACGGGTTCTGGTCCCCAAAGATGTTGTTCAGAGGCCAGTCTCGCAATCTCATCAGCCTCCTCATTACCGTAGTTTCCGTCGTATCCTTTCACCCATGTAAGGGAAATGGCATTATCTTTTGAGATATCGTCGAGAGCTTCACGGCACTGCAGTACCAGTTCTGAGGTAAATTTGCAACTACCCAGGGCTACTAAAGCGGCTCTGCTATCACTGTAGATTCCAATACGTTGGTTATTGATCTGTCGTCGAGAATTGCATTTGCACCATGCATTATTCCCACTACCTCAGCTTGGAAGGCAGTAGCAATTTTGCCTAGTGGTATACTGTGGCGTAGGTTTACGTCATCGGAGAAGCCACCGGCGCCCTATCCATACCTTGATTAAGATCCGTTGGTAAAGATGGATATGTCCATATGCTGGGTTGGCTCAGCATTGGCATAAACACTGAAGTGTCTTGAAGGCATATTTTGGAGGGAGGTAGTCTACCATCGCGACTTATGAGACTCCCTATCTATCTATACTTCTTCCAAATGTATCAACTGTTATTACCACAAACTGTACGTGAATCTAATTCAGTTGGTAGTTGTATTTACAGGACCACTACCGTTTTTGAATCAATTAGGAGATTTATCCAATTCAAATGCCCATTTCTGAAACGAACCTTCGTAAGTGAAATACCGATGCCATAAAATTTTAACAGGAAATTAAGCTTTACTTGATTAGTTATCAGTTACGCATATTTAAGAACTGCATTACTTCCATCTTAAGGTAGCTTATTATTTGTAAAATAAATAGCGATTATTTGCAAAATAATTAATAATAATACTTGGTATTATAAAACTTAATTTATAATTTAATTGTAAATTATTATACTATCAACGTCTTGAAACCAACAAACATACAGGGTGTTAGTTTTTGCAAGCAGTTGCAAGAAAGGAAACTCTATTTCCGAAACATTCTTCTGTCAAATATATATATATATACCTTCTACCGTTTCTCTGCTTTCCTTTGGGACACCCTGAGTTTTTTATATTTGTAAATTCCTCTTCGTTTTTTATAAAGCATATTTTGTTTGGATTACCTTGACCTTGACAATATTGGCTTCTAGCTGGAGCATTCGCAAACGCTTTGGATCAGCAATTAACATTTTTAGCACCTTCTCGCTAACTTTGTTAGCTCCAAATAATTTTTTTAATATACCTACTCACTTCTTCTGCGCTATTTTTGTGACAGTCAATCGACGATCAGCAAGAAACATGTAGTGAACACGATTAACATTTTTCTGAGTACACAAGGTTTGCGGATGTCCAGCCTCTTTGGCTTGTTCACAACGATTTCTACCAAGCCTGAAATCATGAGACCAATTTTATATTATTTGGCATGATGAAGCATCATAATCCAAACACTGAGCTGTGGTGATAAACCTTTTTTCTGTAGGTACTTAATCGCCCCATAACAAGTGCATTCATCTATGCCAGGGACCATAAATATTGTATAACCCTCGAATATAGTTATTAGAGTTTACATGAGGTAAATTAAGACGGTTAGAAATACCTGAGTATCTATGTTAACACCGTAACTATTTCTTGGTACGAGGGAGTTTTGTTACGGGCCAAACGAACTTTTTCGTCGACCCGCAACAGGATAGGTGGAAAAAGACCTACAGCTTAGCTCAGAGGAGAAGGGGGGTTCACGAAAACCGCTTACGGGGGGAAATCTTCCTAGTTGTGTACAGGGTATTTCAAAATTAGCGGGCGCCACCCTACAAATCACAGCTGATTGCAGATTCTCGTGGAAGGCCAAGAAGCCAGCAGCTTACGGGTATCGGACTCACCTTTATTGTGCCTCCTCCTGTATGTAAAGCTTGCAAAGCTTATACATACAAAGATAAAAATAATATACAAAAATGGAAGATGTAATAAATTTCAAAACACATTTAATTAAACTATTGGAAATAAATGACAATACGTAAATGAGAGGAAATAGTGATATTATAGTTCACTACTACAAACGGTTAATTGAACGTTCAAAAGGAGACTCGCCGCCCCTGGCTTACGGCATTTAAATTCTGCAAACAAATCTACGTAACCAGTGGCGTCTGAGTTTACAAGAATAATACAATCTATAATTACTTTTTACAATTAACAGAAAAAGAAAATGACAATTGACGACTAAAGGTTGCTTTTTGTCGTATCAAGAAAACTTGAATTTTGAAAGTGAAACGCGTAAAAGGTTTTTTTTCACAACACAAAAATTAGTTATTTTACCTTAACTTTCGGTGAATGGAGTAGAGAGAGAGGCAGGCACAATTTTGGGGTGTTCTTAAGGTTCTTAAGATGCAGGAAAAATCTGCAGGCACAATCTGGGGTGTTCTCAGATCGGGAAAAAAAAGGTAGACGACTTTCTTCGGGGAATTTTGGAACGAAATATTCGCTGCTACGCTCTTCCTAGTTCGTCGCAGCAACGCCACTTTTCAGGAACAAGAAATGGGCTCAATAATAATCCGCCAAATGCGCTCGGCAAATTCGCAATGAATTACCTTTGAAGGGTTAAAATTCCAATGTGTTTTTTTTTAATCCGATACTTGTCGATAGTTCTGTGCACCCCACGGTGAAAACAGCGTTACGAAATTCACGCGATGGACACCCACCGAAAACCCAAGCCGCCCCTGCAGTACTCGATTGCGGCGCTTATCGCCAGCGACGGAGTCGAAGGAGATGTTAAGTCCGACTTGGTCGGAAAAGATGTTAAGTCCGACTTGGTCGGAGAAGATGTTAAGTCCGACTTGGTCGGAGAAGATGTTAAGTCCGACTGTCGAGGAAACGCAACGCGAACCTGCATTGCCCCAAAAGATTACACCACATTGCGAAATATGGTGCCACAATTTTAGAACGAAATAACACGTGCGACTTTAGAGTCAACATTTGCGAAAATTGTTTTTGATCGGCAAATCTAGCCTACAAAGGGAACTTTCAAAGGCTTTGCGCAATTGGCTTCCCATAACTCAATCTTAAAAGAAAATAATATAGCGATCGACTTAAAAATGGCATTTAAAATAGAATTTTGATTCCTATGAAGCGGCAATTAAAATACGAGTTTAATTCAGATGAAGTGGTACGATCAAATGAACATAACAGTTGTTGCACACATATGTATTTTACATCATCTTAGTTGTTTCATAAGAAAAGAAAAAACAATTAAGTTTTTGTGGTAAACTTCAGCTCGTTCTGAAGCACATAACAAAATTTACTTTTATGAAGACTTATTTTAAGTGACGTGTAAAAATGTCATCCTGGACACATTTCACAATTTGATTGCCATCGTACATTCTCTACTTATTGCTTCCAAATAGTTCTTGAACTTCGGGAACAACCCTTTAGGAACTGACATTTTCCAGTAGGAAACTCACATAATTTTCTGATGTTTGCGATTTGAAAACTAAAAAGCAAAAACATTATTAAACGAAGCAGGACTTTTAGGCGCCGCCGTTTAGGCGCCGGTCACTTAGGCGCCGACCGTTTAGGCGCCGGCCATTTAGGCGCCAGCCGATAAATAATTTTTTATTACCTACAACCTTAAAGGCAAATGAAACAAACAATTGTAAGAATAATCACTCTATTTATTTATTTCCAGAAAGAAAATACAAAATAAAACAAATGAATCATTTAAAAAATAATTACCTATTCTATTAAAAAATTATGGGATATTCCTCTTAAATATTCTATTTTAGTGCGTCTCTCATAACCTTGTACAATGTTTTTTATACGTTCATCAGCTAACAAGTATTTCTTTCGCTTTTGAGGCAAAATTGATTGCCAAGTATATTGGCAGGTATATTGGGTAGGTTAGGTTAGGTTAGGTTAGGTTAGGTTAGATTAGTATAGAGTAATTATTTTTACAACTGTTCGTTTCATTTGCTATAGCTTTAAGGTTGTAGGTAATAAAAAATTATTTATCGGTCGGCGCCTAAGTGGCCGGCGCCTAAAAGTCACGTACCGTTATTAAATGGTTCGCACGTTACGGTAAATACTATTAATTAAATTGCTCTCCTCTAAAAAGTATTTTCGGTTAACATTGCTGCCTGAATTATATTATAATATCCCAAAGGTCTTCCTAACTGATTGAATATTAGATCATAAAATAATTAAACGATTATATTTATCATTAAATTCTAACGATTTTAAGCTTACGATGAGGTTCTGAATAATAAATGTCTTCACAAATTATTTCGTAATTCTTATTACACAGTCAATCTTACGTAGGTATGTGAAATATTCGGTGTCCGTGTTTGTAAAATGAAGTTAAATCTAAGATATAAGTTTCCACTAAATTTAAAATTAGAAATTTGTAAAATGAATCAAAGTTTTAGTATTACTTTTTCAATTTAATAAGCCTTGCCGTTCTGAGGCGTACTCATCATTTTCATGTAACAGATATACAGAAATTCAATTAAAGTTTCCAAACAAGCACGAATTTTTAAAAAATAACATGTCAGGTTGAACATTCTTTACGGAATTCCATCTAAAGTTTTAAATCATTTTAGAAGCAATTTTTGACTAAGATTTAATGATGACGAGCAAGATTAGAGATAAAATTTCTATCGAAGTAAATGCTAACTTTAGATCAAGTTTATTGGAATTTAAGCTGATATGTTTAAATTAATTTAAATTCTTGTAGGTTGAAAATAACAGTTTTAACATCAAACTAGATATTTTAAGCTTGGAATAAGTTTTAAAATCAATTATACTGTTTAAAAGAAGCTTAAATAGTTCTGAAACTTCAGATGCTGTCTAGAAATTTGAAAGCACGATGCATGCGATTTACAGGTTGCTTGGATGCATACGTTAAATTAAAAATTGACTGTAAACTTTAAACTTAAAAGATAGTGATTTAGGCCAATACGAGGTCTTAGGTATTTTTCATTTTGTTTTTATTAGTAACCTAAAGCCGTAGGTCCCGTGCCACTGCTATGAGTGACACGTTAAAAATCACTACTGGAGTTAGAATTACCCCAGATAGGCAAAATTATTGGTTAGGGTATCATCATCATCATCATCAACAGCCTTTCCGTCCCACTGCTGGGCATCGGCCTCTTCTCTGCCACGTGTTTCTCATCAGCGCTAAGGTAGAAACTCGAGGGACCTACAGTTTAACGTCGAATCCGAACGACAGAAATTCCAGAGAAGGTTTTTAGCATTAAGATCCCACGGTTGCAAGCCGAATTGCGAAATTGTGTGTGGTGGGTTGTAGACAAGATTTTTATAAATCTGCATAGTTCTGCTCCATAGGATAGTGTATACAATGGGCCAAATGTGGCCTAAGTGCATAGAGATGCTTGGAAAACCGCGTCCTAGAACTCGCTCTTTCAAATTATCATCATCATCAACAAAGGATATAATAAAAATAGTTATTCACTGTTCATAGATTATTTGACGTAACACTCATTTGAAAATCATATTTAACCAACCCAACATCTATTGTTATATTGACTTCAGTATTTTTGCTGACATTTTTCAAATGTCTGCGTTATCGTTGTTTAGGTAAAGCTTTTAGAAATAGGTTTGCCACTGTTCATTTTTAATTACATTGATTTGTCGGAATTCATAGTGGAGTGCGTGCTTTTAAATCCAAACTGAAATTGCGGAAGAATATTGTTTTCTTCTATAAATTTATTTAGGCGGGAGTGAATGATTCGTTCAAGAAGTTTGGAAACAGTTGGCAGCAAGCTAATAGGCCTGTAGTTCACCGGATTGGTATGTGCTTTACCTGGTTTGGGAAACATTAGTATAATTGCTCGCTTCCATGTGGTGGGAAAGTATCCAGCGAAATATGCCCCAGTCGACATTGATAATTAGGTGAGTTTCTCTAATGCACGCTATATCTATATAATGCCTAGCGATAAACGATATGAATATTGATCTCTGAGTTTTTAATCCATTGGCTTTCCAATTTAACAGGATTAACTTTTGTATAGCATTTTGATTATTTACCGCCATTTTGGAATAGCATAGGTATTAGTGACATGATGAAGTTGTTGATTTGTTCAATATATGGAGAAATAAGTTTGGAAAATTTGTGAAGTAGATGATTCTGAGATATTCCGATCTTGATTGTTGCTATTTGTTTGGGGGGCATTAGGGTTGTTGATATTATTATTTACATTGTTGGCATACCACGGGTTGGAAGTAATGTTCCCAGTTATATTGGCATTGGGATTAGTGGGCTCAATTATGCGTGGATAAGTTTTTTTATATAAGGGCAACCCCTATAGTTAGCCGTGTGTCCTCCTCCACAGTTGACACATGCAGGTTTAGTTTCCGCAAGTTTTTTACATTCACGGTAGTGATGGTGTTCTGTGCATTTAACGCACCGTGGGGGTAAATGGCAATAGTTTTTCGTATGCCCTAAGCGCTGGCAGTTGGTACATTGTGGAGTATCGGAGATTTTACGCCGGGGCTCAACGGATACTACGCAGTATAATAATCTTGTGAGGTTAAATATATCTTTGGCCTGATCTGTTTTATTTAATTCGACTGCAATAAGTGACATGGGAATTTTCTTCGCATTCAATAATAATTATAATTTATATTTAATTAATAACAGGGTATTTTAGTTTAAGTTCTGTATTGATTTCTTCTTCTGAGAGTGATAAGGGAACAATACGTATTATTACTGAGATGTTGGACTTTTCAGGGTTTTGGTACGTATAGAAATTTACGTTTTGTTCCTCATAGAATTTTGTAAGTTTTCTGTAGTCCTCAGCATTATTTAAATTTTTTCTTAATTGGTTACCTTTCAGTGATGTAGAAAAATCTTCTTTGACTATGCCTTTGACATCTGTGACAATATTTTGGTAATGTATGCCATTTGGTAGGAATATTGGAGGGATTTTTGGTTTCTCCATCTTCTCTGTCACTTGGATAGGATTATCCGTGTTTTTTGGTCGGTCGGCGTTGGAATGAGTCCCTTGGATTGTTTGTAGAACGTAATATCTGTTTTGAGTAATAAGCTTGTTTTCATTAAATGCATATCGCTTATTTATGTCGTCATCTTCAGGAGATGGTAATGATCGGTTTTTGGGGTTAACGTCATTTATCTGCGTGTTATCGTAATCCATTGTTGTTAAATTAGGGGCTGCATGAGTCCCCTTGTAGGTCAAGGTAGATTGTTCCAGTTGAAATACATTATTGTCGTTGATTTATACAGCTGGATTGTTGTAAAAATAAACCTGCATCACAATAATTTAAAGAACACAATAAAGAGTTTATCAAAGTTTTTTGGCACAGCCGGGCCGCGCCGCTATCGGCGCAATAGCGACAGCATCACTCTCCGTTGTTTCACTAGTACCAGCGTGAGGTGAAAACAGGATAAATGATTATTGTTTATAGTTGTTATTATAAAGTATAACTACGAAAGATTGCTACACAATTATGCACGTCCGTGTTCTAGCTAGTCGCACTTGGAACTTAGTAGTCTTCTTTGATTTGCGCTATTATCGCGTTTACTTCTTTTCTTATCTGTATATAGTTTTGGGATTCATCTTGGTTCCTTGGTGTTGGAGATACATCTCAAGTATGCTAGGCGCTTTTCCTCAGCTTGATTTCTTGGTTGAACCATGGTGTTTTACCGTGTTCAGCATTAATATTTATTTTTCTTGTGTCCAAGGCCTCTTCGGCCCCAGTCCGTATGTTCTTCTTTATTTTTTCCCAACTTTGTTCAACGGTGTCTTCTGTTTTAACCTCGTTGTTATTTATGTTTTCCAATCTTTTTCAGTGTAGTTGCTTAGCGCAGTCATTTTCTAAAGATTCAATATTAAGTTTGTTTACATATTTAGGTAATTTTCTTTTAGATAGTTTATTTTTATTCTTAATTTACATAGCACCATTGTATGATCTGAGCCTATGTTAGGCGATGCGAGAGCTCGTACGTCGAGGATGTGTTCTGGCAGAATGGCCCGATTTGTAATTATGGAATCGATTACAGATTCTTGATCTCTTGTGTTTCTAGTGTGCATGTATTGTTAAAGATATTGTATTATTTCTCTTCCTATTCTGCTATTCAGGTCGCCTATGATAAGAATGTTGCTATTATTGTTTATCATGTCTATTTCGGATTGTAGTTTATTATAGAAGTCTTCCCTTTCCTCTCGCTGCTAGGCGCTATCTGGCGCATATACTGATATCGCACGTAGTTTTTCTTCCGTTATTTTAATTGTTATTATTAGTATTCTGTCGTTGACCTATTTAATGTCATGGATGTTAGATTGGTATTTTTTGTGTATCGGCATTCCTATTCTCGAGGCGGCTTTTGCTTCTTTGTTCTTTCCACTCTACGCAAATAAGTAGTTTTGGTGTTGTAACTTTTTCTTTCTTGCCTCGGAGAAGGCGCATATATCGAGTTTGTGGTTCTGCATTCCCAATATCACTTCCTATTAATTCCTTGTTAATAATAATAATTCAAATGACGTTTGTTAATGTTAGTAGCGTTTGTAAGCAACACATTAATAAGTTTATGGCGTTTGAATTTGATTCTGACTTTTAAAACTTCGATTTTGAAATGGCGGTTGATGTTCAAAATCCGTCCAAGTTAGATCAGCGTGCTGTCCTACCATTTTTATGCGTTGAGGATGTGCAGCCATACGTGAAGTATATGGAAAAAATCGTCGGATTTCAATTAGAGAAATTTCAGAAATTGTTGGTGCGAGTGTAGGATCTGTCTATACTATTGTTTGTAATCTGAATTACAGCAAAGTTTGTTCGCAATGGATTCCTCGTCTCTTGTCTAATGAACAAATATGCTTCCGAATGGGCTTATTTCTGCAACATCTCACAGACCATACGCATACTGGTGATAACTTTTTTCTGTCAATAGTTGCTGGTGACGAAACTTGGTGCCATTACTACAAGCCATCCAGTGAGTTATCGTTGATGCAGTGGAAATATTCAAGTTGACCACCATCGAAGAAGTTTAAAGCACAACCTTCTGCAGGCGAGTTGATGTTAACATTTCTTTTCGACCATGAAGGATCCTTGTTGATAGAGTTTAAGGAACCTGGAGTAAATGTCAATGCATATCTGTACAATCAAACTTTGAACAAGCTTCATGAAGCAATAAGACGGAAGCGTCCAGGACACTTACGCGTGGGTTCATTTTGCTGCAGGCCTCATGTTGCTAATGTGGTCAAAGAAAATCTTCAATGAAAGAAATGGAGGGTTTTAGAGCATCCACCCTATAGTCGCCTTGCGATTTCCATATTTTTGAACCGCTAAAATAGGCGTTAAAAGGTGGGCATTTTAAGTTTGATGCAGAAGTATAGATAGCTGTGGAAGACTTCTTCAACCAGCATCCACAAGAATTCCATGAGCAGAATATACGTCGGTTAGTAGAACAATGCCCTAACTGTGACGGTAATTATGGTAATTACATGGTTGAATAAAGTTTTTATAAAGCAAAGATGGGTTTCAATTGAACACACCTCATACATTCTTTTTCCACAGTCGTTTCCTTTTTCTCGCTTGAGCCGTCATATCGGGGTCTGTCCTGCTTCCGAGGCTGGATCTTCGGTTCTTTGAGCAATATCCTGTACTACCGTGGACAAATAGATAGCCTCACCCACGAACCCTCCTCCCTTCTTAGCCGGGCTTGGGACCGGCACTAGCGGAGTTAATCTGACAACGCTAAATACTCTAGTTAAAACACAACTAATCAATTATATTAAGCTGCATAATATTTCTGCAATTATAAATGCAACTGAATATACGTGACGGATTTCAAATTCCTTAATATTCTAATCCTACATCTGTAATTAATGGGTAGATTGAATTCCTCAATTTATCATTACCGGAAGTACTGCAGTACAAAGGCGGGGCTAAGTGCGAAACCAACATCGAGTGTGTTGTTTTCATAGATACATATGGATTGCATTCAAAAATAATATGTAACACTTCGAAACACGTATAAGAACTCTGCTAATGCTGGTCCGTAGCCCGAATGAACAAGGAGGAGGGTTGGGGAGGGTTTACATCCTTTTCCTGTAAAACTAACAAACTCCTTGTTAGGCTGGTAAACTCACCGGGGGTCAAACATCATTACTCGCAAGCCCATAGATCGCCTCGGACAGGACGGGTCTTCTGATGACGAAAGCGGCAAACAAAAAAGGGATACGATTGCAAAAAGAAAAAGATTAGCAATTAGAGAAATACTTAGATTAGCCATTTGGAACGTAAGATCACTCAACACAAAAGAAAAAGAACTCCAAAAAGAACTACAAGCAAAGCAAATCGACATAGCGGTAATCACAGGCACCAAGAAGAAATTACAGAGAACAAAGACTTGGAAAACTACTTCATGATATACAGTAGAATCGAAAGAACTAAGAGAGCAGCCGCTGCAATAGGAATCTTAATAGAACGTAGACTGAAATAAAACCTACAAAGCTACGAATATGTGAGTGAGAGAATAATATTAATAAAAATTTAAATCAATACAGGTCATATGACAATATGCGGAGTGTACGCGCCGGAAGAAGGGTGGAAAGAAGAGACTGAAAAATTTTACCGCAGACATTGAATACGATAAATAAAAACGATTACATCATTCTCGCCGGCGATTTAAACGCGAGAGTAGGAGATGATGCAGTGGAAGATACTGTAGGAACTTTCGGAGCCCCCACTCTAAACGATAATGGAAGGGAACTAATAAGTTTTGCCTTACATAACAGATCGCAAATACAATTTTTACAAAAAAAGTATCATTAAATATACTTGGGAAGCCAGAGGAACGAAATCTCTCATAGATTATGTAATAGCAAACTAAAAATGTTTGGAGATAGTGCAAGACACTCACATATATACAGGGTGCGAACTAAGCACAAATTACTACTCCGTAATGTCTAAACTAAAAATAGCAGGAGGGTGGAAACCTGCAAAGGAAAGTATATAACAAGAAAAGCAAGAAATGTACAGAACATATTTATTAGAAGACGGAAGCGCTTGTGACATATATCAATGAAGAATTAACCAATGTATATTGCAGAAAGAAATAGCAACAAATATAGAAATTGAATGGAAGAACCTACAGTACATATTGAACACAGCAACATCGGAAGCCCTAGGAAAAAGAATTAACCATCCCCTGAAACAAAACTTGGAAATATGGGATGAAGCAGTGGCGAAGGCAATTAATAAAAAGAAGGACCCCTATCAACTATACCTACAGAAGAAAGACAACGAAACCTAAGAAAACTACAAAATAAAAAGAAACAAAGTTAAAGTAGAAGTACAGAGAGTGCACAAAGATAGTTGGGAAAGATATGTAAACAACCTTGAACAAGATTTACATAGACGACAACAATTACTATATTGAGCCTTAAACCACACAAATAAAACGTAGCAAACATAAACAACATAAACGAATAGGAGTGGTTAGAATTATTCCAAATACTATGGACTGAGGAGAGTCAGGAACCAAGTAAGGAAGGAAGGAAGCAAGTAAAGATCGGAAAACAGTTGGTACCGATGATATCAATACTAAACTAATAAAATATGCTAGTAACATTTTTAAACATAGATTATTGCCTTTTATAAACATGTATTGGACATAAACAATAATCCCACAAGAATGGAGTATAAGCATTACACAACTTATCTTTTAAAAAGGAAATAGGAACGACCCCTCTAATTATAGAGGCTTAAGTCTACTTAACTCGACGTTGAAAATCTATTCAAAAATACTTACAAAGAGTTTGCAAACAATATCAGAAGCAATAATATTAGAAGAATAAAGCTGATTTCGTAGAGGACGTTCATGCATCGATAATGTTCTTACCTTGCAGCAGATTGAAAAAAGGTGGGAACTCAATCTGCAAAGGCACCTCGTCTTTATAGATTTCAAAAAGGCTGTCGATAAAGTGGACCGAGAGAAGCCGTGGGCAATAATGAGTCTTAGAAGATACCCACTGTACCTAATAAAAGTAACACAGAGCCTGTATGGGGACACAAATATTAAAATATCCGGAGGCGACAAAACCGTTACGATTAATCAAGGAGTAAGACAAGGATACAGTGCATCCGCGCTCCTACTAAATATTTACATGGACGAAATACTGAGAATATGGGAAAAAAGAGCACCCGAAGGTCTAAGGATAGCACAACAATCCTATGTAAATACAATTTTATTCGCTGACGACCAGGTTATACCGAGAAGTACCGAAGACGAACTCCAATTAGGAGTATATACATTCAATCGAACGTTTGGTTGTAAAATTTCAATAAAAAACAGAAAAGTAATGGCGTTCTCCGGCAAAGACAGTACGATCAAAAATCATTATAGCTAATCAAACCCTAGAACCAGTCCGTAACTTTAATTACCTAGGCTGTGATATTAGCTATGACTTTGACAAAGATATTGACAAGAAAAGCAACGTTTCCAATACATATGTGGTACTATTAATAACAGTTTAAAGCGTAAAGCCAAAACAGAGACACATCTGAAACTGTATAAAACCATGGCGGTACCCACTTTGTTATACGGCAGTGAAGCATGAGTATTCAACTCTTAGAAGAACTGCAGAATACAGGCTGCCGAGGTGAAATGAAGAAGGGTTAAGGGTGTCACAAGATCAGATAGAATGCCAAACAACACAATAAGGGAAGAGCTAAATATATATTGTTATAATAAAACAAACAAAAATAAATTAAATTTTAAATTTATCCCTTGCAACTAGCAATCGTATTAATCGTTATAACCTTTTAATACTGAAATTAAAATTTTGGGCGCCAGGTGACAAATTGAAAACTTGCCTCCAAAAGAGAATTAAATAAAATATCCCACGGTATAGCTCTCGAGCATGATAACTACGTCACAGATAGTCGGTTCATAGCGTTCTTGGAATTATACTAGCAAATGGACATATACAAATAACCTAACTACGCAGCGAAGTTCAAGTAAGCTTAACTCGTCACCCGCTCTGCGTAGAAACCTATAAGTGTCTTTTAGAACTCTCATACAAAATTAAATAGGTTAAATATAATCTGGTGGTGTCCTCTTCGCTGATCTGAAGCTCTGGTATATCCTAAATTGGTAAGTAATGTTTGAATTACCTTTTAGTTGCTATCTTTCATGCTCATATAAATATTTTTTGTAGATCCGGTGTTAACCTTGAAGCACATTCATGAGGTGTGTGCAGTAGCGTCCTCAAGTCCGATCTTCAACCGCCAATCCCAAGGAAACCTCCACTTGGACTAACTTTCTCGTTAACTTACCTTGGTAAGTTTAACTATACCACTCTTTAGTTAAACAAACATGTTTATAACTTTAACAGACGTATTTATTATAAACAAAGAAGTAATTAAATTTTAAATTTCAGGAGCAAATACAAAAAGCGTGTATTCAAACGCAAATACAAACAAGAACTTTTTTACATTGTTTTATCAACAACACTGCCTAACAACTGACAAAAATCCATAGCAACGATGCTAAAATTACGTAAAAAATCTCAAACGACACATGGATCTAAAAACAAATTACAATTTTAATTTTGACAGGTAAAATAAATAATTTAAAAATGTTCATAATTTAACAGCGCCACTTTCCAAACTGGTTTTGATTACATAGACACTTAATACACGTTCTAAATTAGCCTCTAAAACATCTTTGGTTCAACACAAACTTCAAATACACTTTTCGAGATACTTCTCCGATAATGCTGCATATTCTTACGTGGTCCATAAAATATCAGAGCTTAGCTTGTGATAGTGTTCTAGGCAATCTATATCATCTGCCTATGCGTGTATCTTTACATATATTCTTCTTAATAAGAATATTTTAACAAAAATTCTTTTTGTTCTGGGTTTACATCATAAACGAGTTTGGGAGAGTTTTCAACCCAAACAAGAAGTTAACTGCGTTAAGGTCTGCCCTTTATTATGAATCAAAAAGAAAACCGAAATCCAAGACAAGATAAAATGCACGAGTATCCTTTGAAAATAAAAAATTGACATCGAACGAGCTAGCGAGTCAGAATCCATCACAATACATATATAGCATAAAAAATAAAATAGAAGAAAACAGAGAAGAATGGATTGAACACCCCGAGAGAATGGGGGAAAACCGTATACCCCTACAATTATAAACCCCAAGGACATAGAAGTCTAGGGAGACTATGGGCCGGAACAGGCGAACAGCCTAATCCGTCAATGGCAATGATAATGCTGACTACGTATAAGATAGCACACAAATAATACAACCTGTTGAAATTATTAGTACATTGTTTCAACTTAAGGGGATATTGAAGTGCCTCAAAATAGGCTAATATTAGCACTTTTTATTGTCCCTGTAGCTACGTTAATAGGCGACCTTCCTATTTGCGATTTTTAATAACCAATAGACAATATGTCTAAGATTTAAATAAGGTGAAATAATTATCAAAAAAATCATAACAATTTGTAATAAAAAATTACCAAAGATAATAGAAAAATGCTGTAATATTAATCTACTTTTACCACATTAGTGGAAAAAATGTAGAGAAATTTATTCATCTTATAACGAACTATTATCCTTTAGGAACATAATGCACATAACCCCAATCTCAAAATGTTTCCGATTTTTTCATAACTAGAACAAGACTCTGTTACGAATTTACTTTGCGGTATATTATACATATTGTCTGTCACACTGCCTGCAGTTCTTTTTGCAGCGTTCAGGTAGACGGCCCTAAGCCCCGCGGCAGCCAGCCGAAGAATTGAATATATTGACGAAAAACTAACATTTAATTTTTTGTTAGCACTACACTTTAAGATCCCTTTAATAACTGATATGAGTTTCAACAAAGTAGGACAAGACACAATTTAAAAAGTCTAAGAATTAGGTAAAAATTCTTGTCGATGACTACTATGTCATAATATAGAACAAATAACATATTTCAGAAAACTACTGAATAGCTTAACAGGAAGTGTGAAACAATAATAAATATATCCAAACTAATTTAGTGTTTGGAGATAAACATGTTCTACCTTTGGAATACTGGGTTAAATAAGTGAAAGTAATGCACCTTAAATAAAGACCGTATAATTATTTTCGCTGAACAAACAAACAATCCAAAGCTGCACCTTACAACGGCGCGTGGATTAAAATCTGAACTTTCTAGAGCAATACCAGGCAGCATTATTCGTAAGGATGCCATAAAGCGGTGTTTAATAGTGGACCAGAAATGCGTAACCCCGCAGCGAAGCATCGTACAAGAACAAAGCAATAAAGAAGTCTTTCATGATCTTAATAGTGTATCGTCTTATAAAAGCGAACGTTCGAAATTGTCCATTTAATACATATGTTACATCTTTATAATTTGAATTTTATGTATGGCTTGTAGAGTTGCCGAACAATAAATCACAATTACTCCGCGGGCGCCCAGTCATTAGAAGAAGCTCAAGTGAGGAACTTATTCGAGCGAGCTTAAAAACCACATTCATCATCCCTTCATTATTCACGGCAACAAATCAACAGCAGTCCAAACGTTTACCAACACATTCTTTGACGCCTACTCGCACACAATAGTTAATGTTTTCTATCGCGACAATCTTGTTAACTCATTCGGACGCTCATTATCTCGATCCGAGCAAACGGTGACATCCATCACGAGACCAGAAAAATACCCGTAATCCTGTCTTCCAGGGATAGCGTGATGACGGTAGTCGACGTATCGCATCGATAAGTGTTTAATTGGCGATTTAGATAAATTGCCGGTGATTATTCAATCGCCCGTTTAGTAAATTTGTCACTTTCACAACGGAGTGAATGTCCCTTCCTCGATGGCCCAAGAATTCTTCCTGCGCTTGGAGATAACTGAATAATATGTCAACGTGATAAATTTGTGATGGGCTCTACAGCTAAATACAGAGCCATTTTCGTGAAATGTTCGATACATCTGATGTGATGGTGCCAAGATAGAGCTCAAATAATATACTATATTATGTAAATCAGTTCATATACTAAATATAAAAAAGTTTTAGTTTTGTAAATTATGGTGTTCAGTTACTATAATATTTGACAATTATTAGCAGTTCTAGAAACCGCAGTAATTGTATTGAATTTAATATGATAATTCTACCGTTAAGAACAATTAATTGTAAAAGAAGTGCCTAAGAAGAAAATCAGTGAATTCTAGGAGTGACAGGCTAAACCTAGGATTTATCAATTTGCAGTAATATATTTACAAAAAAGTATGTCCTTATTTTAATTTTGGGCTCTTACCACAGTATCACGCTAAATTCTGAAAATTATAAAGCAGTGTTGGCAGAAGCTGCACGATGATGCCAGATGTTCATGATAAATAATACAGACATGAAAAATTTCAAAATACCTAGACAAAACTGTGGTCTTAAGTTTACCACGTCAATCCTGGTTAAATTAATAGGATACTTTATGGTACACCTACCACACCAAATGAGTAGGTCTTAAGTTTACCACGTCAATCTTGGTGAAATTTATAGCATAATTTATGGTACACTTACCATATTAAATTGGTGTCTTAAATTTACCACGTCAATCCCGATTAAATTAATAGGACAATTTATGGTACACTTACCGTATCAAATTGGTAAGTCTTAAGTTTACCACGTTAATCCTGGTTAAATTAATAGGATACTTTATGGTACACTTACCACACCAAATTAGTAGGTCTTAAGTTTACCACGTCAATCTTGGTGAAATTTATAGCATAATTTATGGTACACTTACCATATTAAATTGGTAAGTCTTAAATTTACCACGTCAATCCCGGTAAATTAATAGGACAATTTATGGTACACTTACCACATCAAATTGGTAAGTCTTAAGTTTACCACGTTAATCCTGGTTAAATTAATAGGATAATTTATGGTACAATTACCATATTGAATTGGTAAGTCTTAAGTTTACCACGTTAATTTCGGTTAAATTAATAGGATAATTTATGGTACACTTACCACATTAAATTGGTAAGTCTAAAGTTTACCACGACAATCCTAGGACTCTTACGTTTATAAGTTCATTTCGCACATTGTGTCTAGATTATAAAACATCTTGATTACATCTACATATTCAATTCGATATTTTCCGTAACACATGCTTTCTTCTCTTCCTGCTTAAATTTGTAAAATGTGTTAGCAATACGTCTGATACTTTGCTTTAGTAGGTTGGAATAGAAAATTTTGTTTTTATATTCTGTGTAATTCAAATCACGTTGTTTCGATGATAATCAAAACTGAAACAAAATAATTCCCCATATTTCTGAATTCGCTGGCATTGTTATTTCTCTTATAATAAGTAATCGAGATATAATAATTGTAAATAAAAATTGTCCTTAGATGTCAGTATTGTATGTTAGGAAGATTTTCATCACATTTTGAAATGAATTTCAATGAGGCGTACGATTGTAATAAGATAGACGTCAGTTGATGCAAGATTTGCCGTTCTAAGTTCTTGAATTGCAGATATTCGATCTTGAATTGTATGATTATGTTCAACATAGCAAGCAAAACAATAGACAAATATAGATGTACACATGCTTGCAAATGCAAGGAGAAGTAAAAAATGGGTAAAAGGTTCATCGACCAAAAGAGATTAAGAATAGCTACCTCATCAACCTGATAAGTCCTAAAAGCCATCACACCGTGCGTGAACCTAATCAACCTAATATTACAATAATCAGGAACTGCAATATATTGTGGTGGTAAAGATTCTTTTTATTGTGAAGTTGTAGGTTCTTTAAGCACATATTACAGGAATGTAGGTGAGAGGCTGCCAAAGTCCTTAATAAGATATGGACCTTCCATTATGAACCACGCAGAATTCCATCAATGGTGAACACCATAGATCATTAAATCATTACATATAATAAAATTTGTTTTTCTATATGTATATAAGAATGGACCTGATAATCAGCTTTTCATTATTACAGAACAGCCTTCGAAAGGAAATGTTCTTCTTCTTCTTCACGGTTTAGTGATTTAAGGACTGTTTTAGCTCAACTGCCATCTCATACTTGTGCGTGCTACGCTTCTTCCACTTTTTAGATTCTATCTCTGGTACTTTCGTTAGGAATTCTTTTTATTCAAATATCAGCTCTTCAACACCAGTAAAAACTCTATTTTTGCTGTTTGTATTTTTAATTTGTCTGTTTGCGTCGTATTATAGGTTTCATTAGCATATAAAAACGTGGTAGGACTGTAACTGGGTTTCATGTTTTGCTTTGGTTTCCTAGGGTTCTTCGAATCCATTGCCTCTTTTGAGGAATAACTTAGGTTGTTATGGAGGTATTGCTCTGTACTGTCTGGGTATCGGATGAAGAATACGCCCAAGGACATCTCTGCATGTCTTAAGGGGCCACTATCAGGGGTAGCTGTTCTAAAATTGTTGCAGAACTATTTAAGCCGTTCTCCATTAAATTCCTAATTTTTCCTTTTTTTTCTTGCCTATCTGCTACAACTACCATGGCCATTGTATGGAAAGGAAAGAAACTCGACCACTAATTCGGATGGTGGGATACCTAATAATAATTGTGATTTACTCGTAAGCTCAACCAGAAAAATCGTAAACCAGTTTTTTACGATCATTTGCAATGTAATGCACTGCAATTTCTGTAAAATGTTAAATATTAGGATGTTACATATGATGATGAAAAGATTAGATTGGACAAATATGGGAATTAACATCAATGGTGAGAGACCTTCACATCTTAGATATCCAGACGACATCGTCCTGATCGCCGAAACTAAAGAAGACCTAAAAATTTAGACCTCGAAGTAGAATCAGGAAAAGTCGGATTGAAAATGAATCTGGACAAAACAAAAATAATGAGCGCACAACAAATAGTAATAATGGTGACCGGAAAACAGATAGAAAATAGCGAAGAATATGTATATCTGGAACAAAAATCACAACAGGAAAACAAAATAAGGATGTTGAAATTGATCGACGAAGACGACTAGGATAGGTGACGTTTGGGAAGCTCAGACATATACTAAAAGATAAGAAAATTCCACAACACCTTATAACATAGATGTTCTATCAATGCATACTGTCTATCTTAATATACGGAGCACAGTCATGGAGTCTCACACAACGAACAATACGCAAATTACAAGTAACACAAAGGGCAATGGAAAGATCTATGATAGGGATATCACTTAAAGACAAAAAACGAAACGAATGGATCAGACAAAGAACACAAGTTACTGACATAGTTTAATTAATAACAAACATAAAAAGGAAATATGCTGGACACGTTGCCAGAACAACAGAGAACCGATGGGACAGCAAAATTATTAAATGTAGACTATGGGAAGGTAGAAGAGGAAGAGGTAGACCAAGAACACGCTGGTACGACGAGATCAAAAGGGTGGCAGGATTAAAATGGATAGAGGTTGCACAGAATAGAGAGAATTGGAAGAATAAGAGGGAGGCTTATGCCCAATTCTTGGCGCAGCAAGGCACATCAGAAGAAGAAGAGCAAGACATGTGATGACTAACACTAAATTGTATACACATTTTCAATTACTTATGGGGAGACTAAAGTGAGTTGGCACACAAAAATTTAATGAAAATATTGAATTAAAAAAATTGATATCTTTCTCACCTGCTTTCAAATTAAAGAAAACGCAAGTTGAAAGGTGAGCTATTAACGTAGCTACAGTGACATTAGAAAACGCTCATATTAGCTTATTTAGAGTTTAGTACCACTTTAACTACTTTTCAAGACGGAATCCTCCGGCATATGCCATATAGCAGCAAGTAATTTACTTGTCAAATTAAGTTTTGTAGGGTTAGAACGCTTGTGTCGATGTTATTTGTATTCGCAAATACAATTCCTGTTTTATGTTGTTCTGGCTTATAAATATTGTTTTCTAAATAAGTTACACTAATTTTAAAATAATTTTCTCAAGTGAACAGTATTATTTTTTCCGTCTTGTAACTAGTGTGTATACAAAACTAAATTCAAATATATATTTTTATTTCTACATAGAGACTTGTATCCATAACGTAAAATTTTAGAATTTTTTAAAAGACTGTGTATACATTTGAGCTTTGTGTTACAAATCATATTTAACACAACATAAATGCTATGTGACTCATGCTGTGTTAGAATTTTTTTTAGTAACTTGTAAAAAGCAGACGATATAATGTTGAGTTTAACAAGTAAGAATAACTCTTTGTCGTTAACATTAGAACTACCAATTCTGGAAATAAACATGAATTTTGTAAAGTAAATAAAAGAACAAGAATAGACAGATACGTATTGCGAAAATAGCACAGATTTCTAATTTTGGAAAAAACAACATACAGTATCCACTTACTCAGTTATTCTAAATAACCAAATGATCGCGGTACTTCGAGATATCTTTTCCAGCATCACCGAGCCAATCGTTTTGCAATTTTGTGTAAGTTTTGTATTACGCTCACTTTGTCTGTGTTATCTATTTCATGAAATCGATATCCATTCGTTTATTTGGTCAACGAACCGCTATACCGACTCATCGGACTTCAATGCTTTAAAATCGACGCATGGGACAAAATAGCTTGTGCAAATCAATTACGTTTAAAACACTTTTCGATAAAATTATTTACTAACAAGAATTGGGGTTTTTGATAACTTCCTTGTTCTTCTGAAAACACAAGGCTTTACTGTGAACTGAATAAAGTTTGCCGAAATATCTCTAAGTTTATTCGAAGCTATGTGTGAACAGAAACACTAAAATACAAGTATTAATTTTGAATTAAATAATTTAAGGTCATTTTTAAACACTATTCCAAAGTAGTAGTTATGAAATGAATATTCTGTTTCTTTTAATATATTCTCAAGCAGTTTTACATTTACGAGATAACCTCGACTCTCCGCTTTTCCAAAATATAATAGCATAGCTTCGATAATTACAAAACAGCGATTTTCAAGTTAAGTTGCTGCTGTGAATGTGATATGAGTTTAGGTTATGGTAATGCTCTTATACGTCACAGTGTTTTGGCACTGCAAACTAAATATGACGAGTTCCTACAACATAAATGACATTTCGGCAATCTGATATCCAAAACTGTAAATTCTATGACGAACACAATTCCAGAGACATATTATTTACTCTCTTCCCTGTTTTCCGTAATTTCAACATAGTAGCCATTATAACTATTTGACAATCATAACTTGTTTATAACGAAATCAATAAAAAATTGAAATACAACGTTTTAAAAAAGCCGTAATGAAAAGAAAAATATGATGGGAGTCTTTGAAAACCAAAACGAAAATCTATAATATGCGTTATATACTATAATGCTACTGTTTTATATGAGGAGCTTAGGCCTTCTATAACTCAAACAGTTGGCAAAATTAGGTTAACAAAACAATATCAAATGAATCTCTAAACTAGCATTTTAGAAGGGATGCAAAATTAGGAAATGCTGTAAAGGGTGATCCATTTGATAGATTAAACAAAAAAATACCGTGAGAGCAATAAAAACCCAAACAAAAGACACCCTTGGAATGTTAATGTCTTTTCTCAGATTAATCTGTAATTATAAAGATGTAAACATTGTATATATTTTTAACCGTTATACATTGATGGTTAACAGTTTAAATTTAAAATTTTCTTAGGTTATTTATTTAATTCTTCTTCTGAGTCGTATTTTTCCCATTCTGGGAAGTCGTGATATTTGATTATTGTAGGGCGTTCTCAACAGTTTTTCTTCATTCATGACGGTTTTGGGCTGCATCTACGGCTTCTTTGAGTTGTAGTCCTGTTAACTGCTTCACTTGGTCGAGCTATCTAGTTAGGGAGCGTCCTTTTAGTCTTTTCCCGTTTGTTGTACCGTGAATGACTAATCGTTCTAGCTCTCCCTCGGTATTCCTCATTACAGGCCCAAGGTACTTTAGAATTCTCATATTAATTTTGCTACTCAGGCGTTTTCGAATGTGTAGTTGATTCAAAATAGATATATTTGTTCCTTTAGTTGTCCACGATATGCGCAGCATGCGTCGCCAACAGAACATCTCGAAAGCATCAATTCTTCTTCGGTCGGCTGGTTTTATTATCCATGTCTCCGAAGCATACATAAATATTGGGAAGATTAGTGTCCCTACTAATTGGAGCTTTGTGTTCTGGGTTTGTCTATACTCTAAGTCAGCTAAATTCAAAGTTGCATTGCCGTCTCAAGTGCTGTGTGGTCCCTGTGGTCGAAGTAGTGAGATTATGTAGTTATAGGCTATGTCATTAAACGTTGCTTGAAATAAAATTGTTGTATACACATTTACAGAACAAAATAAATAAAGAATTTTACGAGAGATATTGAAAATGTTGACCATTGTTTTCTAAACATAAATCCACTCTTCTCTTAAGATTTTCAAACACGTCCACCAGGGTATCAGGGGTACGTTCATCTAACTTTTATGAAATCTTCTGGATTCTGTGGTTTATTACTAAAAATATTTTCTTTTCTTAGATAAGAAAATAGAGAGAAGTCTGGAACTGTAAGATCAGATGACCTTGGTGGAAACAAATGTCTACCATCCAATCATCCTAAAATGCCTGTAAAAGTTGTATGACACGATTATCAGAATGTGCTGTGGCACTGTCCTGCTGGAAGTAACCATTTCTAATTTCTAATCATCATGCAGCTAATTGAAAAAGGGAGTTAAGATATACTGAAGATAAGAATCGGCAGTTATATTTTCTGCACATGCTTGTAAACTATTCGTCTTCTTGAAACAGCGACCCATAAGCCGATCATTTGTGGACGTAACGGTGTTTCCTCGAACATATGCGGATTATCTGTTGCCCGTATGCTAATATTTTGGCTATTAAGATACCCACTGAAGTGAAACAACACCTCATTGCTGAACCAAGTAAGATCCAATATGTCTACAATAATTTGTTCTAGCTTGGAAATCACGCGCTAGAAGTTGATGAACCATTTGCATTTTGTATGGAAACATGCTCAAATCTTTAATTAAAATTGTTCGACAAGTACTGTATCACAAATCAGTTTCTTGGCTTAGTTTTCTGCTCGGTTTAGGAGTTGCTTCCATGATATTCCTAACATTATCAACAACTTCTGCAGTTCTTTCCACGGGTCTTCCAGATCTTTGTCCATTTCACGCTTCCACTTTCTCTAAAATTATTCACAGTAATCTTGTCAGTTTGAAAGAAATTGTTATAAGCTCATTCGCTGTTGAAATTCTGTGAAACGGGTTTGAAATGAATATTGCCGCTCATTATTATCATTCTTTGTACCATTACGATAATAAGATTCTAATATGAAAATGTTATGTTTCACTGTTAACATCATAAGTTGTTTAACGTAATTTTTCTTATGTTTTAAAGTAGATTTGAGTTAATTTAAAGTTTTGGTGTTCGAGTTCATAGTATTCTCGTATTTGTATTTGTAATTTTTTGAGTTGTTAAAATGGAAATTCATACGAATGGTGAAAGGTGGATATGCTGTGCTGTTTTCACATAATAACAAACGTGTAGTTGTTGTTTTGTATCAAAATTTATATGCCCACAAAAGCCAACATAAGGTGAATACATTTAAAAATTTAGAAACTTCATTGAGGGTAACAGGAAGCATTTCTAAGGACAGGAGAAATGTCCAAAATCGAAGAGAAGGAGACGGTACTAATGATGACTACGTTATTCTAGACTATCTCAGAGCTTATCCTAGTTCTTCCACAAGACAAGCTGCATCGGAATTAAATATTAAAAGATATCAAATCCTAAAAGTGTTAAAACGTCACAAAATAAAATCTTTCAAGACACATTTAGTCCAGAATATACAAGTCAATGATTTTAATAACCGTAGAACCTTTTGTAATTGGTTTTTAAATGTAGGAATCGGGTTTCTAGATCACATAATTTTTTATTGTAAATGGATAAAATACGCATGATGTTCTATTTGAAAAATCAAAGTTGGACATTTTCCCCAAAAACTAGTAGGCTATGAAAAACGTTTATTGTGGCAATGTTGTAGATAAAGTGGAACTAAGAAAGTAGTTCCTCTGACTCTTTCTTGTATCTCTAATATTACTGAAGACTTAAGGTGGCTAACGAAAATTCAACCACCCTGTATATTAGTTTGTTGATTTTTTTAAATATTGTGATAAGGCTTTTTTCTGATGTAATACTGCTAAGAAAAAGGTGTGGTGGTAGCTCAGTTGGTAGAGCGCTCGCTTTCTGAATAAAACGTCGATTCTGCTTTGGGTTCGAACCTAAACAATACTATGCAGATTTATAAAAATCTTGTCTGTAACCCACCATACACAATTTCCCAATTCGGCTTGCAACCGTGGGATCTTAATGCTAAAAACCTTCTCTGGAATTTTTGTCGTTCGGATTCGACGTTAAACTGTAGGACCCCCGTATTTCTACCTTAGCGCTGAGGAGAAACACGTGGCAGAGAAGAGTCCGATGCCCAGCAGTGAGACGGAAAGGCTGTTGATTGTGATGAAGATGACTATTACAAAAAATTGAATATGGAATAATTGGTTTGAAATGATTAAACAGTTGCTGGTTTTGAAACGTATGAGGGTTCGAACTGACAGTTAGGATTACCTACTTAGTTTCCTTTGACGGCCGTGGGCTAGGGGGCAGCGCGGTAGACTTCTACACTGAAGGTCTGCGTTTCCATTCCCAGCATCGGAATATATGATTTGTATCGCCGTTCGCCCTCGTAAAGCAATGGCAAACCAGCGAGATATTATACTTAGTAAATATTCTCAAAGTAGTAGAGCCGTTTACACTTCCTGTGGTTCGGACTTCACGTTAATCTGTAGGTTCCCTATGTCTGTGGCACGTTAAACGCGCTACACAGGCATAGGAAAGAAGATCGTTTCCTGTCGTATAAGACAAAGCACTAGAAGAAGAAGTTTCAAGCTTCCTAATTTTCTGCAATGCTTTCTATTACATCTTGGTAACTGTAAATCTACTCGTAATATTTAAAATTTAAATCTCCGATAAACTACTCAAAGGCAACGAAAATAATATTAAAATGTAAGTTTATTTAAATTGGTGCCTATAACCAAATTCTAGTAGTTAAGCTACTCACAACATTCATGCTAGTGAATGTTTATTTATGAAACTTTTGAGAAGACGCAGGTCGCAGATACTTTGAGCCAGTTGTATTTGAACATTTATGCTAATTTTTTTTTTGAGTAAGCTAGGGTTTTGAAAATGAGTGTGATAGATGCTATTAGTTTAATTATTAACATACATCTTATATTGAATAACTCCATGTAATACTGGTTTTAATAAAATAAATTCAATTTAGATTAATATTAAATCAATACTCTAATGAAGAAGTGAAAATTTCAATATTGGAATAAAAATTCAAAGAATTTCAAACGAAATTCTAAAGTAACTTTGATCTGTTTTCGGTGGAACAATGATTTTCTGAAAAACATCTCGGAAAGTGTAATCTTAGTTCACATTTTTGTAACAGTTTGAATACTGTTTTGTAAATATTTGATTATAATGCTTGTCGGTCTATCGCTTTTTTTTACTCATTCACTTATTAGGAAGCTTTTGAACTTCGACAGAAAAAGACCTTGTTAAAGGGAAATTCATTACACTAAATTGCTTGAAATGGAAGGAAATCATAAAATTCATTTCAAGAAAATATCACCAGAATACTGCACAAAAGTCAATTAATGTTACATCACGTGACCGAATTTTAAGAGGTCGTTTTCATATGAGTGATCTGTAATATTTTACTGTAATTAGTTCCTACCTTATGAATAGTTTTATCATACTGTTTTGGTGTTTATTTAATCTGAGCTAATTATTCTTACGTTCAGTTCTCATTTCTGAAAAATTTAGTAAATCTTCTTGTCGGGGATTACGCATTTTATGGACGATTTTGTTACGTTTAAGTAAACCCCTAACAATTATTTACATAACAAAAAAGAAAAAAAGAATGTCTTCAGAATTCGCCACCTACGCTCCAGTGTTGCAAATTTAGTTAAGAAGCGAATCTATACACTTCGATTGCTTGGATGAGGGTTATAAAAAAGTTTGATACTCAAGAAAGGAATCCCAATAGACTCCCAGGGGGATTAGTTGTCTTGATTAGCGATTCGAAAACTTTTGTTGTAAAGCCGACCGTTATTTGAAAAGTAACCCTAAATTAGAGTAACTACAGTTTTGCAATCAGGTTTTGAAACTCAAAACATTTTGCTGTTTACTTTATGGAAATTCTTATGTACTTTAACATGATTTTTCTGTTTCAAAGCAATAATTATATTTTAGAAAATCATTTGTTCTAATACTGTTCCCAACGTTTATTATGGATATGCTTATGTAGCTTATATGAATTGTCGGAAACAGATCACTTTTGTCAAACATTCTTTTTCTGCAAAGAAATCCTTAATAACCATTTATTCCTGAGGAATTTAAACATTGATGGTATTGTGACTGCCCTACATTAAACACCCTTCCTTGGAAGCTCTAATAGAAACACTGGTTCGTGATGTTAAGTAGTTGAGGAACGGAGAACGAAACAGTGTGAGGTAAACAGTCATTTATTTGTGATAATTTAGTAGTAGTTTTCAGCAAGTTCCATGGACAATATTATATTCTGATTTGAATATGGGTTTGTTAACTTTTTCGTTTATGCTTTCAAGTTCGGTTAATATTAAATTAACAGTAGCAAGTTATGAAGCCGAAATTTACAATAGGAGCTATTAAAATACCAACTGAATTTATATACCGCAAGGGTATCTCTTGATTGCTCCCTTACCATGACGCGCGGTGTTTACTCTAGAACCCTGGAATGGCTCTCTACACCTTAAAGTACCTTTGTCAGCTCTAATCGTAGTTGTAGGATCCAAACAACGTTTTTTAAACACTATCAAAATGCGGAACCAGGCACGCCTGTGTTATAGATATTACTCATCGAACAAACGAAATAAGTTACCGAACTGTAACATAAATAAAATTGCAATGCTGCACGATCAAGTTTTCTCCACTATCCACAGCGGGATGTTTGGACAGGTGAACGGGATTTCGGGTTCAGAAACGAGCACAAATATAGACTCGAAGTCCATCAAACATCAACGGCCACAGAATATGTAAGGGACAAGGTCTGGTGGAAAGGCGCAGATACACAAAGACTGGGAACAATCCTCAATCGAGTGCAACGTTTGGCCTGTGTGGGCATTACGAGTGCACTAAGAACAACACCAACAGCTGCTCTCGAGGCGCTAATAGGGCTCCCAGCACTACCAATGGTAGTGAAGTCGGAGGTACTGCTAACGGCCTGGAGAGTAAAGCAACTAAACTTATGGAAGGACGTGGGCTATAATATGGGGCATTGCGGGATACTATCCAGTGCACCAGAGATCTGCTGCATGGGGGTAGACCGCATGGTACCAAGGTATACGTTCGACAGAAACTTTGAAATTAACATTCCCACCAAAGAGGAATGGGCAGAAAATTCCCAGGATCTACTTGCCAATACGGGACTAATCTGGTTTACAGATGGATCCAAAATGGCAGGCGGAACTGGAGCAGGCATATTTGGACAGTCCCCAAGAGTAGAACTATCTACACCATTGGGGACTCATACCTCAGTGTTTCAGGCGGAGGTAGTAGCTATCTCCGAATGCGCTGATGAATGTACTCGTAGGGCATACCAAAATTTGCCCATCACGATATACTCAGACAGCCAAGCGGCTCTTAAATCGCTCAGC
>JABXWE010006335.1:0-20975 GCA_014611495.1 Limonius californicus | reverse complement strand
TTTTTTTGATATACCGTCCACCTCTATTTGTAATAGATTGTAGAATTCTTCGGTTTCTATTTTTGCTCTGCTTGTATCCGGTGCATATACTGATATTATGTGAAGGCACTGTTCCTCGAACTTTAGCGTTACTTTTAATATCCTGTCGTTGATATATTTCACGTTGTCTATGTGGTATTCGAATTTTTCATGCATTAGTAGTGCCACGCCAGAGTGAGCTCTCTCGTTCATCTTCTTTCCGCTGTAGATCATAACGTAATTGTTGTATTTACTAATTCCTTGGCCTTTTCTCTTAGTTTCAGATAGAGCGCAAATATCTATTTTGTGCTTTGTAACCTCTAACATAATTTCTTGATCTTTGGAGTTCCAAGATCTAACGTTCCAACATGCAATTCTTAGTGTATTTTTCTTTTTCCATTTCGTTTTCCATATTCTCGCTTGGTTCGTCATCAGTGGGGTCCGTCCTTGTTCCGAGGCTATATTACCATTTCTGTGAGCAATTTAGGTTTACCGCAGGTAGGTTGCTGGCCTGGCCTGTGGTTCCCTCCTCCTTTCTCAACCGGGCTTGGGACCGGCTACGGCGGAGTTAAATTGAAATTCTACTGATACTTACATTTCTGAGTTCCTGGGTAAACAAATAGCGGATGCGATCAGACTCACTGGCGGCGACAGGCAGGTGACATGCTACAGATAATGAAACACAGACTTACAGATCTGTCAATAAATGTCATTTGTAATCATGCAGTAATTACGACAATTATGCATATCTTCCGGTGCACCAATCCTTCAGAGGGATCCACGCTATGGACCAAGTCCATAGCCAGTAACTCTGCTATTGGCAGAGTCTCCGGGGGGGGGGCGTTTTCGATGCAACCTCTGCCGACTGACTACTTCCCGAATGATTGCTAGGAGAATAACGATTAATCATGGAACACACACTATTTACTCATATAGTTAGCCATATTCACTACGCTACTGTTTCTAGCAACTACTTACATAGACACACCAATCTTGAATAACTACCATAATAGGACCCAATACTTGTAAACCATATATAATACCAGGTAGATAATACGTAACCATTTGGGTGAACTCATATGACACTTCACGACTAGTAAACTATATATAATACCAAGTAAATAATACGTTACCATTCGGGTAAACACTTATAATACTTCATGGGATGTAAGCCATATATAATACCATGTAGATAATACGTAGCCATTCGGGCAAACACATATACCACTTCATGGGGTATAAACCATAACCTAGCCATGGACGTCTCTGCTTTTATCCGCTGACATTGCCATTGCAGCCCATCTTTATGTATAATCACACATGTCGTAACACTAAATCCGCAACTCGCTTCAGCTTAGAGGTTATTCGCATCGCAATCAGTTAGTATGTTCGCAAACGCTATTAATTGGTTATTGCGCCAAAGATATGCAAGCTTACGCCTAGCCCAGATCACTACCTCACGTAGAGGACCACCGCTGACCCCTCTCAACCCTTCGCCATAAGGCCCTTCCTTCAAACTTTTATCATTCTTCCCAGCTGTTATTAATCCGTGATAAGTTACGTATATTTACCAAATATTTATCTGTTGAGCGCACATTTAAGTAATACTCACAACAGGCACAATCCGTTGCGTAACAGTAGTTAAATGCAATACAATGCTTTTTAGAAAAGTTAATTTGTGATGGCAATGAAATTATTTTAAGGAAACGTAATTTGTAATAGCCATGCATTAATTTTTCATCTAAATAATGAATAATTACAATTAATTCCATTTCTAAAGGAACGTTTCAATCAATATCATTGGTATAAAAATTGCAAGTCAAGTTTTTCCATTGCTGGTCAAAATTTTCAATGTATATTTTTATCCGCTTGAGATCTGTATACCACGGTTTTGATAATTACGTTATGAAAACCGGACACGAATTTGCTTTCACACGTATTTGAATAAATGTATGGCAAATATGACTTTGAATGTACTGAGTGACAGCATATTCCTGTTATTTCTGCTATTAATATCTGAACAAGAAAATACTTTCTAGTTCCTCATTATGCTACACCCTTGCGTAATATAGACGTTATAACTGTAATCATTACATTGCCGTACATAAATTTAAAGATTTTAACGGAAAATCATACTTGTCGGGAAATGTAATTCGCATCATTTACTTCTAAAAACTGTTCTTTACAAGGTATTTCTAAAACTGAAGTTAGTTACAATATTTACATTTCCGATTAGTTAATCTTGCTAGCTATAACCTGACATCCACCTACATACGAGTTTATGTGTAAAAATTGTTGAACCACGGTCTGCATTTTCTAACCCAGCAACGAAAATATTGTTTCAATGTAAACTTAATGTTCTATATTGTGAGATTTTCGCGGTTTATTGAAGTGTCAACACTATGATTAAAAGACTATCTTGTAAATCTGAAATATGATATAACAGAAACTGCAACATTAATGATTCTTTCATACTTTCGCAAGGGAACAGAAAATAATGATGGTCTGGCGATTGCTTAAAATGTATTAAGGATCCACCTGCGAGAGCGATAAACATGTTAGTAACTTCTTCTTCCTCTGTGCATAGGCAAATGGTATCATAGCTGCCTGTAATGAGTAGGTTCTATGAGCTCCCTTGTACATATGCCGATTAGGAGGCTAGCCTAATCCGTCGAACAAAGAGAAGTGCCACTAAATGGTTTGCTGTTGTCAGTTATGTTTGTATGAGAACCGGAACCGACGGCCTCCAGTTGTTTTAGCCACTATATTGTTCCACTTATCTGAGTGCTGATAAGCGTCGACTAACCGATGTGATTAATTACACATGAAAGTTACCAGGGTACGACATAATTCCAAATAAAGTTCAGAAAAACTTTCCTTAAAAATAATTATATTTGACAATATCTTTCTATGCTTGAGTCAGAATTGCATACTTCCCCAATTCTTGAAAATATGCACATCTTAGTCTCTCCTAAACCCGGCAACAATCATAACCACCATGACAGCTAGAGGCCAAGTCTCCTTCCTACACTCTCCAAACTCCTTAAAAAAATCATTCACTCCCGTATCAACACCTTTTTCCTAAACGATAAAATCCTTCCTTCATACCAACATGGCTATCAAAAGAATTACTCAACCGTACGCTGTCCCATATGCATAATTAAATCTTCCTTAACGAACCGCACGTTCGCAGTAAGAATCAACGGCACTTTGTCAGCAGAAGAAACCATATATGCCGTAGTGCCACAGGGTTCCATCATTGGTCTAACATTATTCAATATATATATATATATATATATATATATATATATATGTCTGACATTCCTGCACCCATCTTGCTAAAGTGGTATAATAAATGGTGCATACAACTCAATTCTACAAAATGCGAAATCAGACGCAGCCTCAGCGAAGACTAATCTTACTCCCAAACATCCTAATTGCCAGCCAACAAGTACAGTGGAACTCGGTGAAGTACCGACTTGGTGTTTTCTTCGACAGGAAAAATTGAATAAAGTATATGCACGACTGACAATGCTATATTACGCGGTTAACAGGAAATCACCATTTAAACACGTAGTAGGATGTCTTATATGTGAGTCAATTAACAGACCTGTGCTCACATATGCTTCACAAACAAAGCTAAGGAAAATACAGACCTTTCAAAAGAAAACGCTACGCATGACCTTCAACGCTCGCTGGTTTGTGCGAAACTCACAATTCCAACAAGAGGGGAACATACCATATACACAGGGTTTTATCAAGACCCCAACAAGAAAATATTTCCGGGACATTACGCAGTGCGATGGAGCTAGACATTGTAACATAGGGTACATGGGTATTAACTCCAAGCTAAAACGGCACCGTCCCTAAGACAATTATTTACAATATACAAACACAGATGACAGTGATCAGTGAAATATGATAGGTTAGCTTCAATAACCAATAAGCGTAAGGCAAATCCCATTTTAGTAATTACCTATAGTACGGTACCTGTTTCTAGTCTACAGTATCACACGTGGTACAATTATAACTCAATCATATAAAGCGAATCCGCTAATCTGGTAAATCAATATGTATTTAAAAAAATGCACATTAAAATTGTTATTACACCAATATTTCGTCTAAGAGCTTCCATTGTGTACGAGTAATAATGTTGTAGATAATTTTTCCTGGGTCTTGATTCCTTAGGAATTTTAACCTGCAATAATTTGGTAATAATTCTGACAATGCCGGGATATTTAAGTTTTTGTATGTAATATTGGGACCAATAAAAACTGCAGAAGAAACGATAAGCGATTAGTTTAAATCATATTTTGTCTGTACACCTTCGTCGTTTTGTGTTGGCCACTATTGTACTTTTGCGGATATCTAATCTGAAATATTGCAGAAATAATGGGTCTGACTAACAACGCATGTATGGAAAATAATGAGGTCTGTACTCAGCAGACTATTAATTTATATGTTATGCTAATCATTTTAGCACATCATCTACAAACAATTAATCATCTCCTAGTTCAAGAATATTTCTATGATCCCAAACCATTCTCTATTATATTACTACGAAGGAGTTTCCGATGTATACATTTTCTGTTATATATAGACTCCAAACGGAAAGTCAGTAAGATATCCAACAGTTACAACGTCATATAAGAAGACATGAAATAATGATGTTGTTATTATCTCATCTCTTCGTGCTTCGACCGCACCACACTGTCGTGAAATTGATTGATGCTGACGTTTCGCTAACCGTAGGTAGTATTATCAAAGCGTAATAATGCTACCTGCAACGGTCAGCGTTTTAGGAATCTTGAAACTTCACATGGATGTTGCTTTGTGTTCTATTTGTGCTAATGACTTACAGCAGAGCTTACTGATTTTTGAAAAATTCGATGCATATATTGAAAATCAGACGTGCATCCTTTTGGCATAGGTAAGCGGTCGCTTTCTGAATAAAACTTGGATTCTGGCTTGGGTTCGAAAACTAAGCAAAACTATGTAGACTTATAAAAATCTTGTCTGCAACCAACCAGACACAATTTGCCAAGCCGGCTTGTAACAGTGGGATCTTGATGCTAAAAACCTTCTCTGGAATTTCTGTCGTTCCGATTCGGCGTTAAACTGCAAGTCCCCCGTGTATCTACCTTAGCGCTGAGGGGAACACGCGGCAGAGAAGAGGCCAATGCCCAGCAGTTGGACGGAAGGTCTGTTGATGATGATGATGATGATGATGAACTCACATGTAACCAATTACAAATCAGGCACAGAAAAGTATGTATTTAGCAGTTTAAAAAGTCATTAGAACAAAATAAAACTCGTCTTCATGTTTGTTAACCTTTACAAAAAGCATTTCTAATCTAATTTAACTGCATAAAAGTCAACCTACTATAATTATCTAACTTTTATTTTAAGGAAGCAATTTAATTAGTTAAAAAAAACAATCCATAAAATTCATTCCCAACAATATATTTAATTTAAAAAATATTTTCAACAGCTGCAATCATTCTAGTTCTTCAATATCAATTAATTTTTAAACCAATTGCTTTTGAAACAAGGACCGTATCAGACATTTTGGATAATGACATGTTAGAGTGTATAATGTATATAGTGCTTGGTTCATTAAACTTATACTATTAATCACAAACTTGTGGAAATGTTATGTGGCTGTGTGATACGAACACACGTCAATTAGTTTACATACGTCCTGAAAGTCATAAATTCACTGACAGTTACTAAGAGGTGTTATAATTTAACAGTCATGTAAGATACATGATGTCAATCTCTTTAAGCAAGCAAGTTCGCCGGTACATTAACTCTAACTCTAACTCTATGTAGTTACAGCTAATTAAACGTTGAAGCATTTTTTTATCAAAACTTAACATGGGTAATATACACCCAAACAAATTTTACTCTACAATAGGTCTTCCCGTTTTACTTATATAGACACCAAATTAGAATAGTTTACAGTAGTCAGCTTTTTTGGGGTTAATTTATTTCAATAGCCCAGACTTGGACAAAATAATCCAAATATGCTATTAACACACGCATATTTCTCCAACGTACTATGTAGCTTAAACTGCGGTGAAATGTGCTATTATGTATTAGGAATACGTAAATGTAAACAGGGTGGACCAGCTAAGGTCTTCCCCCTTTAAACCGTTTGACCAACCCAACATATATATAAATATATAAAATGCTGTGATATTATAATGGGGGGTTTAAATGCTAATTGGGCAAAAGTGTCATCTAAAAGTTTCATTATGATTAGTTGTGTAAAATAATAATATTTAAAAAATGGGATTTGATGTCTTGACAGTTTTCCCATCTGTCATAATCTTTGTAATTTCATTGGTTGATTAAATAATTGAATTATTCACCTCAAAATCGCCGACGGGGCAAGACGTGTTTTCCGTGTCAAAATAACCTCTTCCCCTCCGGTCAACGATTACTAAATTTTAAATTAGAGATTGCTTTTGATTTTTTTTTGGAATGTCATAAAAAATGTAATATTTTAGTAGAGAATACAGCATCTTCGAACGAAGTGTGGTTTTAATCGTCGCAAATAAAAAATGGTAAAGTACGATGTGACAGGAAGAGCCGGCAGTCCACGGAAAGCTATACCAACCAGGTGGAGGTGAATGCAGTCTGTGTACCAGATGGGTAGCTGTCCAGGGGCATTTTAGCGTTCCTAACTACAGTGTAAAGATTGGTGCTGATAAAAGATAAACTAGTTATGGTGACAATAAAGCAAAATGAGGGTTGAAACGAATAGAGACTAGAGACACTTCTTTAATTCCCTGAGATAACAGTATTATGTTTGAGCTAGTTGGCGTAAGTTTTTTTTTACCATGACTTTAATTACACAGCAATATGTATATATATATATATATATATATGTATATTGCTATGGTTTATCCCTTAAATAATTATAATTATCGCCCCACGTTGGTAGCCAAAGAGCTGCTATGTAATAAAAGTCATGGTATAAAACAAACAACACCAACTAGCTCAAACATAAAACCCTTATCTCAGGGAATTAGAAAAGTGTCCCTAGTCTCTACTCGTGGCTTCGTCTTGTTCAAAAGGAAAAACGATAAAACAAAACTCGTACAAATTCTTTCAACCCTCACTTTGCTTTAACCGTAACTAGTTTATCTTTTATATCAGCACCAACCTTTACACTGTAGTTAGGCAAGCTAAAATGCCCCTGATCAGCTGCTCATCTGGTACACAGACTGCATTCACCTCCATGGGGTTGGTACAGCTATCCATGGACTGCTCGCTCTTTCAGTCACATCGTTCTTTACCATTTTTTATTTGCGACGATTAAAACCACACTTCGTTTGATGATGCTGTATTCTCTTTTAAATATTACATTTATATGACCAAAAAAACAAAAGTAATCTCAAATTCAAAATTTCGTAATCGTTAACGGAAGAGGTTATTTAGAAATGGAAAACACGTTCTGCCCAGACGGCGATTCAAAAGTGAATGAATAATTCAATTATTTAATCGAATTTAAAAACGTACTTTTATTTGACAACCAATGCAATTACAAGGATTATGGCAGATGGGAGAACTGTCAAACTGTCTAATCCCATTTTTTTTAAATATTATTACTTTACACAACAAAATAAATCTTAGAATTAAAGCCCCCCATTATAATATCACATCATTTTATATCACCGCATATGCGATTATAGATTTTGTATACTATAGAAATTAATCGTAGGTTCTTTCTATCAATTAATCAATTAATAGTTTCTTCTGTTAGCCATACGGTCGTTGTAGTCCTTGGACTGCTCCATGACCTCCTGCCATTCTTCTCTATCTAGTGGCTTCCTTCTTTAAGTTCTTATTCCCAGCTCTTTTAGGTCGTCTTCTACATCTTCGCTCTACCTTTTTCTCGGTCGTCCTCGTTTCTTATTACCCTCTGGTTTTCATTCGTACGCTATTTTTGGGGTCCTATCGTTGCTCATTCTTGTTAGGTTTAGTAGTATTAATTATATTAGTATTTAATCATGAAAGCACCTATTGCTGCAACCGTGCCATAGTAAAAACCGAACAAGTGAAAAATAAATAAATAGCATAGTTTCATATAATTCAGTAAAAGTTTAATATTACCTGCATTCACTTCCACACATAAATAATCATTAAATTCGAACAAGGGTGTCAGGTATAATCGATGTAGACCAAAAAAGGCTAGTACTGATATCTCAACTTCTTGATGGTCATGGATGCACAGTTCCTCTACCATTCCAATTTCTTCCAAATACATTGTTTGAGTAATTTTGACAGCTGGACTGTCATAAATAATAAACACAGATCAACTTATTTATATTAAATAAAAAGTAATTTTAGTTGTCATGCTACTTGTTTGTTGGGTTGCGTCAACCACCGTTAAGGAGGGACAAGTTAGCTGACCCAACATGTATAACCATGAATGCACAAACATATCAGTATTTACTTAACATTTAAAATTAAATTGAAGTAATACTATACAACGAAATGATAGCATACTCAATCGTGAAGTTTACAAATGAAACTGTAGAAATCGTCAGCCATATCATCTAATGTAACCAAATTATTTTAACTGCCTACAGAAAATTTAATTGTTAGTGAATTATACAAACGAGGCATATTAAATTAAAATATAGGGCAATCCTTCAATTCGTATTCTATGAATAATTTTCAAGGTCAAATAAAAAGGGGGCATTGATTAATTGGATGGTGACACCTACCCTTACCCTCTGGCTTCATCAATCATTTATAGTGATTTGCACTGTAATGAAGTTGGAATTTTATGTGAAATCAATAATGTGTTTCGTCGTAAACGAACGCAGAGCTTGAAAATCAAAACCGAAACATGATCGTACAACGTTCGACTGGTGCAAATTTAAGCAGTTTCGTATTACCTGTTTCATTACTACGAATGCGAAACGTATCCTTTTATCTCTCCACAATTAAATTTTCGAATTAATCATACGTATGTTTTATTCATGTTAGTACAATCACAGCACATGAAATATACATTTCAATATTGAACAGTTGCAAATGTGAGATTGACAATTTTGTACAAATGAATATGTTGAGAAAATTTATTTTCATTGAATGTTCTTACATTTGGAAGAAAGCTTCTCAGACGACCTATGACAAATAAAATGCATGCAGATGTACCTTACCATAATCTTATAGCATTATAATTTCAAAATCAGACAGGGTGGACCATCAAAAAGGAAATAGGTGAGTTTTATGACACTAACCTCAATTCTTCGAAAAACGCTCGAACTTAATTTGCCAAGAGGACATGTACTACTACTATTTCCGTTCACGTATCTTCAACCCTAAAACATCAATCAAAAAACATACCATTTGAAGCTCGATGAATTTACTTTACAGTAGTGTTTTTATTTTTGGATTCCAAGAAGTATTTCCAGCGGAAATGCAGACCAAAGATTCACGGCAGTAAATATTCTGAAGCATTTATGATATGATTAGGCAGCATTGGTTAACCATACGTTGCGCAAACATTAGAATGTTTTTTTCTTACGTCACATCATGTTTCGTAGCTGTCGTTGCTTCCTTTCAACATTTAAAATGGTTAGTCGATTTCAGAAAAAGTTTTTTTTTTTGTTATTACAGTCTACTCTAATATACAGAGTAATAAGCAAATAAATTGAGAAGTAAATGAAAGACGTTTGGTTTAAACTGGGGACCATCCATTGACGGTTCTCCAATCTTCCTTCCCTAGTTAATTAAGTCTTCTGACCATTTTCTCGTAAGTCTTCTTTCAATTGAGGGCTGATAGTAGAGTGCACTTACAAGTTGGTTGTTATGATCGGTACTGCGTTGTTCGCATTTGTTTGCATCGGAGCTGATTTCATCTGTGATGAACGGTATGTTAAGGTCCTCATGGAGAGTTCGATTGGACAAACCAAGGGGCGTCGGCCATCAAGCGAAGTGTTCTCGATTGAAAGTTTTCTAATATTTTTGCATTGGACGGCTTGCTACAACCCCAGAGCTGTATCCCAGAAGTCCAGATGGGTATTACGATAATTTTGTAGGTTTGTTTTCGAGCGATAATTGCGTTTTTTTACCAAGCAAGCAGTACATTTGTTTCACTTTTAAATTTAGTTGATCCATTTTGGCCTTAATATGACCTTTCCAAGTAAGCTTCTTGTCTAGATGAAATCTTAGATATTTGAGAACCGTTTTTCTTCTGGGATTGGGGCGTTATTTAAGTACACCTGAGGGTAAGTAATCCGTTCCGTGGTAAAGGTGATTTGTGAGAATGTTCCCTATTAACTTTAATTTTCCTATGTCTTAACCAGTTTTGCAATAGATTCTGATGGTTTAAAATATTTCCGCATGTTCTGTCGGAATTTGTAGCTGATGACAGGATCTCTGCGTCATCAGCAAACATGGCCATTCTAGTGTAGTCTGTTACAGGTATACCCACTGTAAAGATTAAATGGAGAAACGGTTCAAGGACATTACCTTGGGGTACTCCGGATTTGATGGGGTGATAGCAAGATAATGTACTGTTGTCTTTGAGTAGATATTATCCTTCACTTAAGCAGGACTTTAAGAGATGATATATTTGACTAGTCAAGTATTTCTTTATTTTGAACAATAACCCTTCGTACCACACCGTGTCAGAAGCCGGTTTTATATCAATAATTAAAACGGCACACACGTCTTTAACTTCGTTTACTATTCGGTGGCACTGTTGAATTGTTAAACTAACAACATGTGGATCGCAAGTACGTATTGATGTTAATGAGAATATTTCGGGGAACCGCGTCTGTGGCAAATACGAAGCGAAATACTGAAAATCCGGTAACAAATAGAGCGGTGAAAGTCGCGATTTTGGGCCACGTTGTTATCGATTCTACGTTGAGTACAAGGCAACTGGCTATTGTATCCGTTATTTATCGAACCAGTTTTCATCGAATTTGGAAACATCACAAGTTTTATCCCTACACTATTCATTTGTTACAAGACTAATTTGAGCGCTGTTTGCAATTTAGTAAGACTATAAGTGAACGGCCTATAAATAGTCTCAATTTTCGTTAAATAATACAGTCACTTGTCATAATTGTCGCTATTGGCCCGAGGATATTTCACAGAACACTTACTCTACACGTCGAAATATTAAATATTTGGCCTGGTGTTTTTGATGATCATTTCGTTGGTCCTTTTTCTTATCTGCTAATTTGACTGGATAAATGTACTTGGAACTGTTACAAGACATCATTGAATCAATGTTAACTGATATTGTAGAAAATGATCATCATTACCTCGAATATTATTTGATATTCCAACAGGACGGAGCTTCTCCGCACTATGTACTGGGTCAATGAATTGGAAGAAGGGGCACAATTGAACGCCCGCAAAGTCGCCAGATGTATCTCCGCCGGAATTATTTTTGTGGGGCTATACAAGAGTAAACTTTACGCAATCCAACTCGATCCTTTACAAAATTTATGACAACGTATCATCCACGAATGCTGGTGGACTGTATTTCCGCGGGAACTAATGCTCAGAATCCAAAAACGAAGACACTACTCTCTAAAAATTCATTTAGCTTTCAAATAATATTTCATTTGATACCCTTTACCATTTAAAATTTTTAGGGTGAAAGTCGCCGCAATTTTGAGGTTGAAAATAAGTGAACAGAAAAAGCCATACTACACGTTTCCCTGCTAAATAAAATTGACGTGTTGGGGTGGGCCACTCTGTATATACATTTTAGGAAATTAGAGCTAGAGCATTCATGCAAAAACCCTGACGGTAACCCACTTTGCAAATTCACTTTACATCTCCCTTCTAACCCTCACCACCTTTGTCTTGTTTGTTTATCTCTTTCAGTAAATTTCTCGTGTCATATCTTGGGATCATGTATTATATTTTGCTGGAATTTACTTCTCAGAGTATGCTAGCTGTGACACAGAGATTCGATGCATCCGCTGGTGTCCTACTGAACATTTCCTTGTATGTTGCATGGAATTTTCATGTCGTAACCTATTGGTAATATAAGCAACAGAGGGCTTGCCACTGACCCCTACCCTATGTCCATGTAAGTTTCCAATGATTACGAACGTCAGTTTTGCGTTCTTACATATTTCGTACTTTTTTTTAATCCATACATTCAACAGTTTTGTTTACAATTCTCCAAATGGGGTTCCTATCAATATTTTCAACGAGTTTTCTATGCATTTGAAGCATTGCAACGTTTCTTGGACGTATTCTACTCTTTCCTCCATTAGTTGAGTAGTGGCCCCATAAATCAAGCCTGACTCAGTTCCATCTAACCAACATTGTGATTGCTGAAAGTTTACTTCGTCCTGTTCTCTTAATCCTTTTAGTACAATTCTTTCATACAGTCTAGCTATTGTGCTTAAGACTGATATGCCTCTGTAGCTGCCACATAATTCTGGGCCTCCATTCTTGTACAGACTAGTAGCTTGGACTCATTGAACACACTGTGTATTATAAGTGATGTTTTATTAAACTTATAGAAACTAATATTAAAGTAAATAGACAATGGTGTGTGAACCTCGTTGGAACACAATGGAGAAGATGTAGTTCTGCTGTTACGTTTCAACGCTCTTCACATTAAAACTGCTAATCATTGATTCTATGATTTGTGCCGCTGGGAAAATGGTAACGGTACTCTCTGCAGGTGCTTCGGCAGCGGCAAGGGTGTAGGAAGCTTACAGCAGCAAATGGTATAACACGAACACTAGAAAACAGGGGAAGGTTACACTAAACATAGGTAGATACAGGGAACAATATGAGGGAGGTAGATATAACAGTAGATGGTAATAGACTGAATCATGATGTTGATTAAACAGTAGTAATTAAAGTAATTAAATATCATATTTTTAATAACAATTTTTGTAACCTAGGACGGTTACTAAGACTTTTCCACTATATCACAAAATCACCGGAGTAAGTGGTGTTCATCTTGATTAGTAAATAATCATAATGTTGTTTGTATCTGAGAGATACTAATAATATGTAATAAAAATAGTACAGTTCAGCTTATTAGCCAAAGTATTTTGGAGCCGTAAGTTTCCATACACTTTTCCTACCTTATGTTTGCCTGGAAACACCGGCCTAGGCAAATTAAACAGATAAATACTCATAAGTGAGTTATAGGACAAATACCTCTTGATACATTCATTCAGATAATAGTTACCATCATTATAAAGCACATTCTTCTGATCAAATTACATTTATTTAATCTAAAAATTGTCGTTTTAGCCTCTTTACTGGTTTGCTGCAGCGATCCATTGTTGAAATATTGGCTTACATTACAAAAAAAAAAACACATTTTCAGAAGAATAAAACATTTACATCTTTAAAACTACATAAATCTTCAGTAAATATCCGTTTTTGTATTGTAGAACTGGTGGAAAGCACTGCGTGAGGAGATACAATAAAAGTGTAAGGAAACATTAAGGGCCTTGTCGAATAACTTCCAAGGTGGCAAGCATATAAACCAAAAGTAACTTTGGAAATAACAATTTTAGCATAGCTTGACTGTATAATTAGTTTACAAAAATTCGCCAACATCTAATACATGAGAAATTCTACCAGGAAATAAATGTTTGTACACAAATCAAAAACTTCCTGCCTAAGCAGTTTGCTTACAAACAGTATCAACTAAAATGACCGAGATCACATTCAGTGTTGATATTACAATAAATCTCATCCTCTCGGTCTCCAGTTTTCGTTCCAGCATATGTTGACAAAGTCACAGTTCACTGATAACAGTTGCCCGAGGAGGGTTCCCATTGTTGGACCCTCAAATCTACATGCATTCAAGCGACTTGCCTTCGGATATAACGCTTTGAATATAAAAGTCTCTGAAAATATTATTCTACATGAGACTGTTCTTTGTAGTAGACGTCTACAGATTAGAGAAATACTGGCGTTTGATGAACAGCACTGCTTAATAACGATATCATCAGTGTGGTAGAAACAAATTTTGAATACATAATAAACGTATTGGAAGATAATCGGTGTCGGGCTATCCAATTTCTGAACGCCGATCAGAAAAATGCCATTATTTTAATACGACAAGAATTATCCAATGAAAGGAACACACAAAGCCAATTTATATTTCCCTTAAAATTTAGTACGTGCTAAAGGAAACAAAACATCTCCCTTTGCACTTGCCATCGCTATAAATTTATAACCGAGTTTTCGCCCTATAAAACAGTCAGTAGTGAGGCGGCCAGCTGGTAAACTTGTTCCTTCCCAACTTAAACTTCAACGGAGATTTCCGACTAATATGTTGGCTCATTATGTCATTTTTGAAATATATTGTAACAGGTAAGCATGTACCTCTTCCAATTCATATATTATAGGATCATTGGAAGCCGGTACATACAAGCAATCAATAGAACATTCATATTAAATTTAAATACAAGTATTAAAATTAAGGAAACCGGACCAATGCTTGACAGCTTAGAAGAGTGGATTGGTAAGGGGTAACATTGTATCAGCGCCCAAGCAAGGGGATGGAAGTCATGAAATGCCAGCAGAAATTATGAAATGCCTATAGACAACCATATCAATAAAACTAAAATCTGCAGTCTTAAAAAAAGTACAGCTAATTTCAAGTGTCATTTAGTAGGAATATATTAATAGTGCAAAGTGTTAATTCAGCTTAACTTAAATAATCCAATTGCTGTGTTGGATAGACTTATGTTATATACCTGTCTATCATCGGGAAAGCCACGTACCTGTATTTGTTTGGAATTTCAAAAGAAACCCTGAGACTACGTTTACAAATTTAACCGGAACATTCATTACTTAAACTTACTTGTGTATTAATGTAAAAGTTAGATTTGAAGTTAATTACAACAATATATACAGGATGATTCAAGTAAGGGTGCAAACCCTCCACTCCAAATCTAGGCAAATCAAAATACGCACAAACCACAAGGTACTAATACATTTTTATTGCGGTATTGAAAATCTAAATTAATGAATTGCTGTAGTTACGATTTTATGATAATTGAAGTACTGAAACTAAGATATACAGTGTGACCTAGATTAAGATGAAGATTTGTTTAAATTCAAACTGCACAACTTTACCTATTTAAACAAATCTCTATATTTAACTGTAAGGAAGATGCCCATGGTAGCTTACTCAGTCTGGGCACACCATAGACTAATAGGACTTTATTGTTTCTATTGATACTTACTTTATTTAAAAGTGGAGTAGAGTAAAATACCAAGCTTACCAAATAGTCTCTTCTAACACACAAAATTCCATAAAAAAATAATGTATTCCAATACCTTCTAATCTGCTATTAGTAGGGAAATGGTGAAACATTGATTCAATTTGCTTGAATTAGCTGAAATAATATCACTCCTTATTACAAAAGAGTTTGTAACGAATTAATTGTCTGTAGCAAACTCTGACTTCGTATGTTCTCTCATACTTGCACAGTGTAAATTAAAGGTACGAGTTAGGCAACCCACCAACCTGCTGTTAAACGGGTTGCCTATTTATCAAACATGAAACTTTATTATTTTCACTCTAGAAGACTCCCAAAACATTCAGCACCTTCCTTAATACATTTCTAAATAGTTCGGCTCACACTAGCTAATGCATTCTCCAAAAATTACAGCATGATATTTATCCTTGCAACATTCTTAATAATTATCTCTCCTTTCTTGGTTTATCTAAATTTTTAGTACACATATATATAACGTATATATTGTTGCTTTAATTGTTTCGCTCTCAAATACTATTGCGGCGTAAAGAGAACACCTATCTCTACTATATTGTATATACATTTTACCAGTATTGAATGAAACCGAAAAAAATTATAATTTAAGTAGCGTCAAATTTTACTAAGATTTGTATTTCAAATCCTAAACAGAACGAACAAGTTGTACACTACACTATATGAGCTACTGTTAATAAAATCCATGTATTAGGTTTACGTCAAGATTGGTAAACTCTGGAAGAAGATCGTTCTATAAATTTTCTCTTTTATGGTTTGATGGAGATTGCAAATTCATGTTTCTTTTATAGCAGGTCTTAGAAAGCCGCATTACGTTTGAAATATATTGACAAGCGTATGCAGAACACTGGGTCATACATATCTGTAAGTGTGTAATAAATTTTGGATGACGTATACTATACTGGCGAACACAAAAAAGGCCTCTTTAACTTCTACATCTAATTTAAAACGTGGAGTGTTACATCTGCTCACAGTGGTGGTAATAGCATTGGACTATAGTTGTACCAAACTATACTGATAGTTTTCATGGTACTACTAATCAAAGTTATAGCATGCGCAAAGCATTAATTTAGATAACATAGCTTACCAGCTACTGTTCTAAGAAGGTCTTTAATTAAACTATATAATGTTATTTTTAGACACGGAAACTACTAACGTAAACCGTATCTTACAATAAGCTACACATTACTATTTTCTAAATATCTTCAAAGAACTGTATAAATCCATTCAGGGTTGTCAAGTAATTTGGCGGCTAACAAGATGTGAAATAACTTTGAGACACTAACAAATATCTTGTACCTTTCAGTAAAGGTCATTTTAGCAACCAACTGCTTAACCAAATAATTATCAAGATATTGTATTGGAGGTAATGTACAGTCTGTTGTAAGAAAAGCGTTTGGCATTCGTGTTTAGGCCCTTTTTCATTGCGTTTCTTTGTTCCCTCGTTGTCAGTCTGTTCTTTTTACACTGTGCTTCGCTTATCCCATAGTAGCTTGATCTCCTCTTCTCATTTTCTTGTTACTCTGCTCTTGCTCTTCTTCATCCATTTCGTATTGCTAATATATTGCTTTGCTATGTAGTAACTTTATTTTCATCCACTACATTGTCTTATCCACGGAATACAGTACACACCCATAAAATCCTGTATGACTTAATACTGTTTTAAGTGCTACCCTTTCCGCTACTTTCACTGTTCCATATTCTTGCTTATCCTAGCTTAATAATATACCTACCTCATGACATTGAAAATGCACGATACAGTACACGTCAATATATTTCAATAATTTTTAGATGATAATATGTGAATATTTAGAGCGTCATGTGAATCACATTCAACAATGAGTCAGAGCTCTGCTTAAGTTAATGCACTCCTCTACTCTAGGAGGCATGGTTCGAATGAGGTGATAGATGTTTTCATGTGGTATAGTATATCAAGCAATCAGAATCTCATTTGTAAGTCGCTGTAGATCCATTGGGGGAATATGTAATTGATCCAATTTTCTGTCTATAATATCCCATACACATTCGACGGGCGAAAGATCCAGTGGCTTCCCTGTCAACATTACAACGGTGATATCAGCTTCACGAAGGAAATTGTAGTGACAGCTGCAGTATGGAACCTGCCATTACCATGATGGAAAATAGTGATTTATACTTCTTGAAGATCGGGCAATCTAATGGTATCAAGACATTGTGAATGTAGCGCTGGGTACTCATATTCCTTGACAGGAATACTAAAGGGGGCCCTCTTCCAGGCGCCATGGTACCGCAAACCATAAGTCCTCGGTAAGCGCTTTTTCGTGTTCCATACAGTATTGAACTTCAAGCTTTTTTCCACGTCTTCAGCCGACCCTTCCATGTTCATCGTGGGTCCGCAGACAACATCATGATTCATCACTAACCACAACCCGATTCCATTACTGATCTTATTGGACACGTTTCTGGCACCACTGCAATCTTACTTCTTTATACCTTTAAGTCAATGGCAAAATAAGACGCGGTTGGAATGATTGAAGACCGAAAGGCCTTATTCTGCGATCAATTGACCTAACAGTGAGTTGTTATTCTGTAGCAGCCATCCATTCATTAACAATTGATTGGTGGTATTTATTTATTTATTTATATTTATTAATTATTCTTAGGAGGCGTTCTTGAAGATCAGCTCCGGTACCTTGTACGTTGCTGTCTCTGTTCTTCCGCCTAGGTTTTCCAAGTTCGCATTACGTTGGACACGTTTCTGCCAACCCTAGTAACAATTTTTCGAAGAACGATTCCAGCTTCACAGATTCTAATTATTCGCTCCCGATCAAAAACACTTAGTTAACGAAAATTATCGCGTCTGCGTACATAAAGAATCGCAATATAATGTTCCAGACAATAGCAGAAATAAAATTGATATTATACTTAAACTTCTGGAAACAAACGCAATAACAAACAGTGAATCTCATTTTTAAAATCCTTCGTAACATGCCAGATTCATTTTCCAGTCAATATGAAATTTTTATCATATAATACACTATGTGTACCTAATTTATAATATAAAAATTATTACTATATATTGACATTCACTGGGTATTCCATTGTAAACGTCATGCAGTATAGTTGATGACATGTTCCACCACGTAAACTTCTTAACCACAATTCTTAGTACTTGTGACATAAACGCCTCGAAGCTCCCTTTATATTCAGTGTTTTTTAATTAAATTCTCACAAGGCTTATCCCTGTTCGTATAATTTGCTACAAACAAGGCATTCACAGGTAGCCCTCAGTTTGCGACGTTTCAATTTACGCCGATATACTATATCGCCCCGCGCTTGCATATCGCTTGTGTCGTGTTTGAGAACGCTAGCTTGCTGTTAGAAGTGCTGTAAATTATTTATTACAGTCCACGTCGTTGTTAGAATTTCTAGTGCTGTTATTTAAAAATACTTTTCGCCTTGTTGTCTACCTCCTGTTACAAGTCATATCATGCTTTACCTCTCCAAAAACATTTCTGCGCTGGTTTGTTCTTTCTTTTCATGCCCTGCTAGGAGATTATATTTTTTTTAAGAAAATTTAAGGAGGAATATCTAAATTTCCTTATAAATTTATATTTGAAAATAAGTAGACTGGCAGAGGTTCTAGTTTTGCCTGGCCCTGAGCTTACACTGTTGGATTTTTTATTATTGAGTATATTAAAGTTGTGGTTTACGAAACTCCAACTATTAATGTGGAAGATTTGAAAAAGAAAATCTGAGGAGCTTGCAGATTGATTACATCGCGAGTGCTGGTTAGTATGAGAAGGTCGTGTTTAGTAAGGATAGATAAGTTAAATCTGGCATATGCAGTAGCGACAAATACAGCAGAAATGCAAAGAAAAATAAATGTTTAGATAGAATGCCTTGAAGAAAAAGAAATGCCAATAAATGTAGTTAAAGGTAATATAATACCTACATCAACGGCAAGAAAAGAAAGAAGGAAAGGAAATAATATAAGAGTAAATAGAATAAGATAGGAAGTAGTAACTAGCTTTGAATATTTAGGAATCATACATCAAATGGAACGACAGATACGGAAATACAAAATACAATTTAGAGATAACATTTATTATCAAATCAATAATGTTTGAATTAGCATACAAAGAACGGCAAACGAAACTAAAATAGCTATATACAACACTCTCTCCGTACCTACACTGACCTATGGAGCCGAATCACCGAATCACGGGTAACGTTAGACATGCATAAATCAAAAATTACAGCGGCAGAAATAAAATATTTAAGGAAGATTGCAAGAAAAACTAGAAGAGATGGAGTGCGAAATAAGCGTAAGAGAGGAACTTGAACTACTCCTCTTACTGACTGAAATAGAAAATAAACATTTAAGTTGGTACGGTCGTCGGTCATCTCAAAAAATAGACCACGAAAGGACACTAAGAACAAAACAAACCATGCGCATAGCTAGCAAGAGGTAGACCCAGAATACAATCGCAAGACCAATTGTCAAAAATAGTATCGAACGGAAGAGAAATTATGAATGAAGTGAACATGACCGGAAACAGGAAGAATTTCAAGAAATGTATTGAGGATTCCAGTCAAAACCCTGCGCTATGACACATATGGGGTAAAGATAAAGAAGAAGAAAGAAGTAACGCAAGGCTTTTTAAAAATCTGCTAAATTAATAAATTAATAAATTAATATTTTATGATTTTTCTAATATTTAAACTGAGATTTTTATAAATAAGACCTTGTTGTCTGTATTCACACGCAGTTTATTTAAAAGTTTAGTAAAACAAAATACTAAACATACCAAACAGATGTCTCTGATTCATAATACCGTCAATTAAAATTTAGGTTTCGCAGTACCTTGTGATATGTATTTTGGGCTGCCTACCTTTCGAATCATAGGTTCGTACTCTTTCGTGAATCACACTATATATATTATATTTAAAAAAACGGGTATATACCGTGTAGTGTATATTGGCAGCCAATATTGGATAGTATAGGTTTATAGAAACAAATCATGAGAAATAGTATTGGAAATAACAATTGATATTATCTATTAATGCTGTAGGGGCCACTATTTCGTACATCTCTATATAGTTAAACAAATTTTACCATAGATAAATGTGGTAAACAAGTACGTGTAGTCTTCAGATACCTACACGCCTCTTAATTTAGTATTGAAGAATTAACTATTTGTATTTGTGATATTGTGGTTATTGTTTGAGTAATGTACTGAATGCGGTTGTATTAGAAATACCCACAGCTTGAAGTGACAAAGTTTAAGGGACTGATGTTGTTTATGGGTGTTCAATTTTATGAAATAAATCTTTTTTTAATACATTTTTATTATTTTAATTAAAAGAAATTTTCAAAATTATCTCCATTCTGTTTGATACATAAAGCCGCACGTCGCAGAAGATATTTTATGGGAATTTATTACACATCCCTCTGATTTAAATTTTCTAACAATTATTTGTATGGTTCGAATACAAGGATATTTTCCTGAAAATAAGTCTCTCACAGTTCTTAAGCTGTTTCCATTCTGGCATCACATTAGAATTTCCACTTTTTCGTCTTTACTGCACATGGTTGTATAAAAAACGCAAGAAGATACTAAATAAAAATTATTTTTATTTTATAACATTGAATTAATTTGATTGTTTTGGTCACAGCATGCTTCAGTTGTCTGTATAAAATAAGAACTA
>JABXWE010006334.1:0-19605 GCA_014611495.1 Limonius californicus | reverse complement strand
GTAGATAAAATAGTATATTATACTCGTTTCATAACGGGCATTGTAGCACTTGTTCCATTGGAGCACTCCTCGCTACGCTCGTCGTGCCCCAAACCCACGCGTGCTACAATAAGCCCGTTATGAAACTCGTATAATAATATACTATTGCAATGCTTAGCAATGGACACCAAACACAACATTAATCCACACATTCATGACAGAAACGTCTGAATGGAGTGTAGACACGCGGTTTACCTACTATGATTTAACGTTATCAAATATTTAACTAATCTTAAGATAGATACAAACTTTTTACCTTAACAAGAATGTTATCTGGGAAAATTGAAAACTTGAACCATTTATGTGGGAGGAAAATATTCAACGCTGTTCGCAGAGAACGCAGTTTGTATTTGTGGGTACCCAATCGAATTTGAGAAGTAGCGCTGAAACTTCCAAATGATCTACGGGGAGTTACTTGACTCACCGATTCCCCCATACTCATCGACTCGTCGGATAGCACACTAGATGTGAATCCATCTGTTACAAAAATATTGCATGTGTTATCCATAAGAAAAAACCATACACATTTAAACATTAAAATAGGCTGGTCCATGCTTGATAAAAATATCACACATAGGTATATAAAACTGGTTAATTACATCTTTCCTTTATTACGGTTACAACATCTTTTTATAATAAGTTTTGTATAAGTACACTTTCATTATAAATTCAGTAAGTTGTGAAATTGTACAAATTTGGTTTCCAAACACTGCTTAGATCTAGGTTTTCGTGATTGGTTGTTGTACGCGTACAGTAGAGCCTGTTCCAATTGATAAGGCGAAAGCAAAGGATGCACAATGTCAAAGTGGATCTTGTAATCTTTTTTGCCTAAAGTTTACCTGCCAGGTAAATGACTAGTGGCGACAATACCAGTTTAAGACAATTCAATGAGCAAGTATAATTGAAATCTTAAAAGATGACCCCTACATCATCAACGGAAGAATTTAGTTCCTACATGGTTTTCACGTATGTGTACTTATTTCAAATGAGTAAAATAAGGATAAAACATGTATGTCTAGCGGGTACACCTCTTGATTTGACTCGCGTAATAATGTCACGTGATGAGGTTATTATGGGCCAAACGAGTTTTTTAGTCGACCCGCAACAGTATAGGTGGAAAAAGGCCTTCAGCTTAGCTCAGAGGTGCAGGGGTGGCTCACGGAAACCGCTTACGGGAGGGAAATCTTCCTAGTTGTGGACGGGGTAGGTCAAAATTAGTGGGCGCCACCTTCCAAAACACAGCTGATTACCAGTTCTCGTGGAAGGTCGAGAAGCCAGCCGCTTACGGGAATCGAACTTACCTTTATTGTGCCGCCTCCTGCATATAAAGCTTGCAAAGTTGACATGATACAAAAATTATAACGATTAGCTAAATGGAAAAAGGTAATACTTATGGTAGATTTTGTTGGAACGTTCGAACTGAGAAATGCTCGCCGTCAGTGGCTTGCGACATTTAATTTCTTAGAACACATCTACGCAGCCAGTAGCGTCGGAGATTACAATTTAATACAATTTATGATTACCCTTTACTTAACCAAAAGATGAAAGAAGAACAAGCTACCAAAAGTCGGCTTACGTCGTATTTAAAAAAAAAGGTTCAACACTTGAAACTTGAAAATTGAACTCGAAAAAAGTTTTCACCACACAATTAGAATTTCTCCTAACTTAGTGTTGTTCGGTAGGGAGCAGAGAGAGGCACAACTGGGGTGTTCCTAAGGTCTTCGGGAAGCGGGACAAATTTGTTGGTAAGCCCCTGAAGATTGGATCACTTCTGACAGGGCAGAGAGAAGAGGCGGGAATTTCAGATGTCAATATCTCCGTCGCTGGACGGGAGGATCACTTAAAACAGCTCGAAGAACAAAACTTCCACGGGTTTGATCGCTTTTATCCGACACAGTCTAGAAAACAATTTCACTGAATTGTTTTTGCACAAAGCTGACACTCTGCTAATATTTTTAATCCGACGCAAGTCGAAGATGCCTTTGCCTATCGCAAAAAACGAAACGATAACTCAATTAGCAGAAGAGCTGCGACAAAATCCGGTATCCGAAAAAAACACGTTAGTTCACTCTCAAAGGCTAGCGTCCACTAAATTTCCCCTCGCCGCAAAACATTCACCCAAGCCTAATTTGTTCTGGAACAAATACTTACTCGTGAGACTTCCGGGAATCATAACATTTCCGAGAATTGTTTTGGGCCGGCATAATCGAGACTACAAAAGTACTTCAAGCGGAACAAAGCAACAGTCAGAGGCCTTGCCAAAGTGACCTCACATAAATCAGTCTTAAAAAAAATAATAAAGTAGGAATCAACTTAAGAACGGCAATTAAAATAGAATTTTAATTCCTATGAAGCGGCAAAACTTAACGAACATAACAAGGTCATATGTCAGCTGTTAGCTGTCGTCTTGGTTATTTATACTGTGTGACGTCGAATTTTACGAGTTATCTGCCAAATTCTTCTGTAAAACAGTTCTTTTCAGAATTCAGAGATTTTTGCTAGTAGTGTATTCATTTGTGACAGTCGTGCGTTAAATATGCTCGTGCAAAGGAAAACGCTTCGATCGCAAAGCCGACAGTTAGTGTTGAATTTGCTTGATTACTTTGAGCGGGAAAAGGAGAATTGCGGTCATCCAATACCACTTTCACGTGCCCAGGAGGTTATAATCGATTATTGGTTAGCTAGAATTACAATTTTATTATGAAATATAATTTTACTGCGTATGGTAGATGCTCTACGAATTAGCGTTTCTTCGGTTAAAAGAATTAAAGCCCGTAGTAACGTAGAACGACACTATATTGGTCAGTCCTGGTAAAAAGCAACCACATAAAAACCTGAAATCTATCGTTTTGCTTGATTCTTCAGAAATGGTAATCGGAGATACAATCTATAAGATGTATTCAGACAGTAAGTTCTATAATTTAAGGTGGGTTGTGGGTTTGGTTTACTTACTTGTCCCTTCTGCAGAAAAACATATTACCCTTGAATTACTGAAGACCAAACTTCGGGAATACCCTGTTTTATTGAATACAAGCATCCTAAATGGCGCTCCGCACAATATCGGTTTTAAATTTAAGGACAGCAATCGGAAAGTTTCATATGAAAAACCGAATGTCCAAACTCAATTTTTAAGTGATTATATGGAAAATTTTAATTCCTCACTCAGCCGACGAGTGGTTTTCGTGAACGAAATTTTGATTTTTTTCAAAAGGTAAGCTTGGAAGGTCCTGGCAAGATAGCAACATATGAAGCGTGCAAAAACCACAAGGTTACGATGGAAAACTCTTTATTGTTGTCCATGGTGTCCATTCAGGTTTTGTTGAAAACGCCGCCTTGTTATTTGCATCAAAATCAGAAATGGAAGATTATCATGGCGAAATGAATGAAAAAATATGTAAGAAATGGTTAACAGACCACTTGATCAGTAATTTAGAAGAGCCGTCATTAATTATTATGGGCACCATATCACTCCATTTTAGTTGAAACGATACCATCTTCAACCTGGACCGAGGCAAATATTACAGCTTGGCTAACTATAAACAACATTCATTTCGACAGTGGCGGCTCGTGAGTTAAGAAAGAGGGTGGGCACAAGAAAAAAATTACCTATTTTTTGTACATAAAATCCATTCTCCTATTTTTCATGCTGGAAAAGACGTATATGACTTTGTTGTCAAAATCCGGGATAGACTGGACGAACTTCTTTTCTATTGATAGGACCGCCAATGCGTTCAGTCACTAAAAGTGCCAATATACCACCTACGTCACACATGTCATCGCGCTCATAAATTGCTGAAAATTCACTTTTCAATGTTACACTGTCCAACATAGGATAAGATTTCACAGTTTCTTCAAAATACTTTTGTGGAAATGCATGCCTATACCAAAGACCAAAAGCATTCAAAAATTTGTCCATTAAACACGTATCGAATAATAACAACCATTTGCTGATGATTAGAAGTGTCTGTAGTTTCATCGGCTTCCAAAGCAATGAAATTTGCAGATTTAATTTCTTTTAATATCTCCTGCTTGTAAATTTGCAAGATTGCATCTAGCAATTCGTTTTGAATAGTTTTTGAGACACCTTTAAACACTTGTGAACCTTTCATATGTATTGCAAGCACAGCGTCTAATTCGGCAGCAAAGTTGATTAACCCTACATAAATTGCTGGATTGCCTGACGTTAGTGTTTCATCGTGACACCAGCTCAAAGGCGCCGCAAAATTTAATACACATAATTAACCGGCTTTGTTGTATTTAATTTTATGTAGCAAATAAGCACCCTCTAGTTGTTTACGGATGTCCACTTTGCCTAAAACACTAAAATCCATGCACGCATTCATGTGAGAAACGGAAGATTTGTGTTTCTATGCCCTCTCTGCAATGTGTTTTAAATCATTCACCCCTTGTTTATTCCACGCACTAACCTCTTTCTTAAAAATTAAGCACATAAAACAAAACAGTTTATTTGTTACTGAACATCCGCACATCCAATCTTTCTTCTTTGAATTCAAACGTGCGATTGCGCGAAAACACAAAACACTGCGGTCGAAAGTCAAACGTTGACTTTAAATGGGGAACGCTTCGCTCGGTGCCCCATTGGCCTGGTATATCGCGTATAGCGAAGATAACCGATAGCCAACCGAATCACCTCTGCATGGGGAACAAATCAGAGCGTGCCCCGGAAAATAGTTTTGAGGCTGTTAGCCGCGCTTGTGGTGCGGAAGGAAAATTTGATACCATCGTTAAAATAATGAAATTAAAATAATGAAATTAAAATAATGCACTGAATTACATGCGAATTTCTTTCTGTGTTTATCTTCGTGGTTGGGTGGGCACGTGCCCTTGTGCCCTTTAGTACAAGCCGCCACTGCATTTCGATCTGCACTTGCACAATGTAGAATTACTAAAATTGGCCCAATCACATAAAAGGAAAAGCATTGCATAGTGGGCGAATGAAATTCTGCTACCTCCACTTTACCATTGCCAATTTACTGCAATCGAAATGATATGGGCATATTGTTAAAAGTATTATGATAAACATTTTGGAAGGGATGGTTATGATGATGCGAAAGCCATAGCCATGTGGGAGAAAGCCTTACATTAATGTAGTCTAGAAATTTCAAAACACTTTGTGTGTCACACCGAAGACGAAATTAAACAGTTATATGAACGTTCTAGATCTAGACGAAACGATGGGAGAGGTTGTAATAAATGACGACAATTTAGGAAAATCTAGTTCTAGCAGTAATATAGTAATTTAGTAAAAGTGACTAATTTAATGTTAATTTAATAATTTTAAGCCATAACTTATATTATTTAGAAAAATAGTGTCAGTACTAGTGCTTTATTACTTGTCTAATGTTGCTATAAGTTCATTCAAATTAGTAAAATTTCGATTTGACAGGTGTGACTACTGATCTCTTCAGATCTCCCTGTTCGTAAAATAACAAGTATATTTAATAAATAAATAACAACAATTAAATTAACCTATATTTTACGAATTTTCCATAATTTGAAAAATAAACATCGGTGTGGCAGTTGCAAAATATTACAGGTTGTGATTTTTAAATTTCAATGTGGCGTTAAAACTAAAGTATGTATACGGTTGCAAATTTCACAAGGATTTTTACTCTTAATTCATACACAGTTAACAAATGAATCAAGAATCATCTTTCGTGAATGTTATTTTAGGTAACGGACACAAAGCACCGCCTTGTCTGAAAAATACTCGCCTTACCAATAATTGGAACAGGCTCTAGGTAGATTTAATAGAGTTTCCCATAACTGTTTTTGAACTTCAACGCACAGTCTTCGAGTAATTTCTTATCTTAAGATGAGTATCCACCAAAGATACATAGACCAACATACAGCAATAGCAATATGTTTCACAACCAAAATTGGCCTGTGTTTCATGTACATTGAATAAGAGTGTATAATTTTATATTTTAATAATAGTAATAGTAAATATAATATTAATATTAAAATGTAAATATGAATTTTAATGAAGTAAGGCAAGAAACAATTTACAGTTTACAATTTTGTTAAATATTTTTTTAATAATTGCTAGTTTAATAATTATACTATGAGAAGTGTTCAAATTTAAACTTAAATTATTAAAATAAACCTCCATCTGAAGACAATTTCCTCAAGATAATAGAATTACAGCTGCCAAACTACCTAATTGGTATCTTATTCTTTTTTAAGTAACAGGACCTTCTCAGTAAGAATAAATAATGCTTCAGGCATTAAAAATACTAATGCAGGAGTTCCCCAATGCAGTGTCATGGGACCCACCTTTTCAATATATTCGTTCACGACATTCCAACACCACCGACTGCAGTTATGGCGATGCTCGCCGACGGCACTGCAATAATTGTGCAAGACTATGTTCAAGAAAGTGCCGTACAGAAAGTGCAAGCTGCAGTAAACCAAGTTAAGTGAGTGGTTTTATAAATGATAGATTGCATCCAGATAATAATAATAAATCCAGATAAATGCATAGTGAAAATATTTATCCCGAGATATATTTACGAATTAAGGTAGGCGCATACTATTCGCATCGCACGGAACGGACGGAACGGACGGAACGGACGGATCGCATTTTTATTTGCCATCATATGTAATACTATTGAGTATCGCATATTATCCGCATCGGAAGGATCGCATAAACGGAATTGCGGAATCACATTGTCGAAACACCATCAAATCCGTGAGATGCGGTGTGTGTTGATGACGTCAGTTGTTGCAAAACGTAAAGCACTGCAAGTTTGACTGAAATGTTGGTACAGTTTATAAGCAATTGAATATCTGAGTAATTAAAATACTAGATTAATAAGTTAGTAACAACGAAAGCAAAAATGGATGATGCTACTCTAATTTCTGTGATACAACATTATGAAGAATTGTACAATTTAAAACATCCGCAATATTCTGTTTCGCAAAGAAGGCAAAATATATGGGAAGAAATTGCAAAAATAATGAATTAAGAACAATTCTTCTTCTGAATACATTCCATTTCTAGGTGAAAACTGCGGCTGTAATAAAGGGACTGCGTAAATAGTAAGCGCTACAACAAAATAAAATCCGTTCCGTCTCGACTTTTTGCAAATAGTATGCGATGCAGCCAAATAAAATGCGATCCGTCCGTTCCGTGTGATGCGAATAGTATGCGCCTACCTTTAATCCACATATATCGTTAACATTACCTAATACTGAATGGAGCCCTCGAGATGAAGCCGTCAGATATCTAGAATCAGTGCCACGCCAGACTCCTGCAGCTGTATTCATCGTTAAAGAGACAATCTCCGCTTCAAACCAAGTGTTCTATATTGCTATACGATCATTACTGCGACCTATTTTAACGTATGCCTGCAGTGTTTGGAGCAACACGTCGCGTACTAATATGAAGAAAATTCAAGCTCTGCAAAACAAAGTCTTGAGAATTGCAGTGAACGTGCCAGGGGTCGTAAAAAACGATCAACTTAGTCGTGAACTGAGTGTTCTTACAATACACGAATATATTATAAGAGGTTTGTTCAATTGAAACCGATTTTTGATCAACTGAGCCTTAAAAACAAATGCAATAATTCAAATGACGTTTGTTAATATTAGTAGTGTTTGTAAGCAACACATTAATAAGTTTCTGGCGTTTGAATTTCAGTCTGACTTTAAAAACTTCGATTTTGAAATGACGTTTGTTGTTGAAAATCCGTCCAAGCTTGACGAGTGTGCGGTCCTACAAATTTTATGCGCCGAGGGTGTGCATCCATCGCAGATTCATACGTGAATGGAGCCAGTGTATGGAAATACATGCATTGCGTACCCAATTGAAAAGGAATGGTGCCGAAAATTTAAAAATGGAACAGAGGGGACTATGGATGAGCCGCGACCGGGTGTACGGTGTACTGCATTAACACAAAACAATATGGCATGTGTGGAAGGCCTTATTAGAGAAAATCGTCGAATTTCGATAAGAGAAATTTCGGAAATTGTTGGCACGAGTGTAGGAAATATCCATAATATCTGGGTTACACGAAGTTTGTTCGCAATAGATTCCTCATCTCTTGTCTAATGAACAAACATGCTTGCGAATGGGCTTATCTCTGCTAAACCTCATAGACTATAGGCAAAATGGTGATGACTTTCTTCTGTCAATAGTGGTGACAAAACTTGGGGCCATTACTACGAGCCATCCAGTAAGTTATAGTCGATGCAGTGGAAACATTCAAGTTCACCACCACCGAAGAAGTTTAAAGCACAACCTTCCGCAGGCAAGGTGATGTTAACAGTTTTTTCGACCGTGAAGGACCCTATAGAGTTTAAAGAACCTGGAGTAAATGTCATTTTAATCTGTACAATGAAACTTTGATCAAGCTTCATCAAGCAATAAGACGGAAGCGTCCAGGAAAACTTACGCGTGGGGTCATTTTGCTGCACCACACTGCTGCCATGTTGCCAATGTGGTAAAAGAAAATCGCCAAGGAAGGAAATTGAGGGTTTTAGAGCATTCATCCTGTAGCCCGGATCTATCGCCATGCGATTTCCATACCTTTGGACCGCTGAAAAAGGCGTTAAAAGTTCGGCATCTTGAGTCTGACGTAGAAGTACAGATAGCTGTGGAAGATAGATATGATGTCGGAAAGTTCTGTTCGTTGTAGTGAAATCAAATTTCTTACGAATGAAGGCGCAAATTCGACTGAAATTCTTACAAGAAGATGGGCACAATACGGCGATCAATGTCTTCTTAGAAGGCCGGTGTTTGATTGGTTAAAATCGTTTAGAAATGAGCGACCTTCTGTGAGCTACAGCTTCGGCTAATCGTGAAAAACGAAGAAAAAATTGATGTTCTTATTCGGCAGGACAGGCTGGTAACAGTATCGTATGGTGACTGCCAGGTGGATTCTGCCGCTGTTGAGAGAAGAGCATAAGTTGCATGGTTTCTCTTTACTGCAGCGCTATGAGAGAGAAAGAGGTGCATTTTTGGACTCAATTGTAACAACTGATGAAACCTTGCTACATTATTTTATTCCTGAGTCGAAACGTGCAAGCATGCAGTGGTGTCACATCACACCTCCAAACTGAAAGAAAGCAAAAATTGGTTTTGTCAGGTGGTAAAGAGATGTCAACCTTTTTTTTTTTGATTCTCAAGGAATGCTCTTTGTTGATTTCTTTACAGAACGTAGTACAATTGACGCAAGCTATTACTCGACACTATTTCGGGAGAAAGTAAGCAGATGGCGAGAAACAGACGGAAGAGAAGACAAAGTTCTGTTTGCTGTTTCCAGCACAATGCTTGCCCTCGTACCGTTCCAAGAACAATTGAAACGATAAATAAACTTCAGCGGGACCTTCTTCCGCATGTAGCATACAATCCTGGTCTTGCTTCCTCCGATTTTTACTTGTTTGGCCCACTAAAAGAATTTTTAGCTGGGAAAAGAATTCACTTAAATATTGGGGTTATGGAAGCTGTTCAAGAGCGGACACGCGTGCAACCCAAAGACTTGTTCCAGGAGCCTTGAGAAAATATTCAGAAAGGTGGCGCAAGTGCAACGCTAGGCAGGGGGACTGCATCTAAAAGTAATATAGTTTTCATCGTTGTAATATTGTAATACCCTTTCTTTTATAAATAACTTTTAAATTTAAACACTCCTCGTATATAGACAGTGAACGGCTAAGAACCATTTGGCAGAAATGCGTTTGCACTTTACTTTTCTCAATTTGGATAGCGTGATGCAGAACCTTTCAACACTAGTAAACTATAACATATTAACCTGATATTTCCAAAGAGTATTCGTTGCTGTCATCATCTATTATTCTGGTAGGCATAATAAAGTCGGTTACTGTTTCCAGTAGCTTGTCCATGTTACGCCTTATACGTGGATAGTCTTTGATTACATTGTAGAATGTTTCACTAGATATCACCAGTACGTCCAAATTTCGGCTGGCAATGATGGAAACAGACCTGCATCCAGCATTGACCTGCCGTATGTTACCAAAGAGCCCTCCTGGTCCCATACAGGCAATCATTTCGTTGTACGAACTCAACACCTCTACTTTACCACGGTAAATTATGTATATGTTCCTCTGTACATCAAAGCATCGTATAACGGTGTCTCCTAGAATATTAAGTCTATTAGTTAAGAAAAAATAGAAGAGGATTAATTTTGAAATACCCTTAAGAAAGTACTGTTGAGTTAAATGTTTAGCTATCACTCTGATAAAAGACTTCTCAACATTTTCAAAAAGTGGCACCTCTCGCAAGGTCTTCTCGTACAAAAATACCACGGTGTCTTCCATTAAGGCCGTGTTTAATTTCTGGCACAGTTCTTGGGGTTGCACCCCTGATGTTCTCTCCCATACATATTCAAAATATTCAAAAAGCTGCAAAAAGATTGAATAAATTCTAATAATGGCCATTTCAAATCGAAGACGTTAGCTAGTTAATTCTAATTATGTGAATATTATTTTATGAGTACATTTTCACTAAGAATATTAACCGCTTGGTTATAAATGGTCGCGGCTGGGAATGTGGATTAAAATCTATTATACGGTACAGTTGCGTTTTCTAAATTAAACACGGTTCCCCGATTTATGTTTCGAATGATCTAAACGGCTGTTACCCTCAAAATCAATTAACAACGTCAACGCCCTCTTCGTCCAACTACTGGGCACCGGCCTTGTTACGGGACAAACGAGATTTTTCGTCGACCCGCAGCAGGATAGATGAAAGAGGTCTACAGCTTAGCTCAGAGGAGTAGGGATGGTTCACGGAAACCGATTACGGGAGGGAATTCTTTCTAGTTGTGTAAAGGGTAGGTCAAAATTAACAGGCGCCACCTTCCAAATTTCAGCAGATTACCAGTTCTCGTGGGAGGCCGAGAAGCCAGCAGCTTACGGGAATCGGACTCACCTTTATTGTGCCTCCTTCTATATATAAAGCTTGCAAAGTTCATGCACACAAAGATAAAGAAAAACACAAAAATAAAAGATGTGATAAATTTCAAGACAAATATAATTCAACTTCTTTTAGACTACTGATATGATACAAAAAAAATATAACGATTACATTGAAAATGGTAATATTTATGGTAAATGAATACAAGGGTAATTGAGCGTTCAAATCGAGGCTCGCCGTCCCTGGCTTACGGCATTTAATTTCTTAAAACAAATCTACGCAGCCAGTGGCGTCTGAGTTTACAAAAAAAAATACAATTTATGATTACTCTTTGGAGTTAACAGAAAAAAGAAAATGACAATTGGCGAGTGGAGGTCGCCACAGGCCGGGACTTTCTTTAACGACGGGGAAAACGGGAGCTTCAGATGCCCAACTCTCCGTCGCTGTACGGCGTGGTCCCCAATAACTGCAGAGATGGCGGAAACGGGGTTGGAAGCTTTATTCCGACACAAGTCGAACGAACAATTCCACTGAATTGTCTTTGCTAAAAGCTGACACTCTGCTAATATTTTTAATCCGACACAAGTCGAAGATACTTTTGCCTAAGGCAAAAAAACGAAACGATATCTCAATTAATAGAAGAGCTGCTACACAACCTGGTATCTCAAAAAAAAGCACCTCATTCCCAAGTCCTAGCGTACACTCTTTTCGTTAATTTATCAACGGTCCCGAAAGATGGTATCGGTTGACTGGGCCGAGCGAAGGTGGAAAATCGACTGAAGAAAAAAAAAACGCAATGCCAATATGCATCGGCCGAAAATATTACACCACCGTGCGAAATACGGTGCAAGAGTTCTAGAAGAAATTTGTACACGTGCGACTTTCGGCTATCGTGTCAACAAAGATCCAAGAATTGTTTTCGATTGGCAAATCCAGCCTACAAAGGGAACTTTCAAAGGCTTTGCGAAAGTGGCCTTCCATAACTCAATCTTAAAAAAAATAAAATAGCGATCGACTTAAGAACGACAATTAAAATAAAATTTTAATTCCTATGAAGCGGCAAAACTAAACGAACATAACAGCCTCTTCTCTGGGACGTGTTTCCCCTCGGTGCTAAGATAGAGACACGGGGACCTACAGTGTAAAATCGAATTTGCTTACTATAATCTATTCAGGATTGATTTGCCACTTAGTAGGCTGTGGAAATCTGGGGGAATGTGTGGTATCAATGAAATTTGTCAATTAATTAAGTTGGGTTATGATAGTTTTTCTTGATGGAGGTTATGTTTTTTTTTGAAAGCAGGCAATGTTGCCAGTGGAGCTTGTTTGTTCATTTAACGTCCGCCTATTTCTGCTCAATATTCGTTTATAATACTTAGATATAATAATGATTTCATTATAAATAAAATAATAACTATAATTTAATGTTGTCGTAACACATTCCAATTACATATTGCTGTTCTTTTTACACGAGAATTCTGAACTCAAATCGTATATATACAGAGCATATTCCACGCCATTCTTTGTTGTCCTATATTTAAGTCTTGCAGCAAATTAAGAAGAATTAACGTCCATGTCGCTCATGTTTCAAATTGATATTATGGTAGTCCAGTGGTTCACTGTTTGCCTCTGGTGCTAAGAGACCCAAGTTTGTTTTCCACTGAGGTCAGTGATTTCTCGGGCGAGATAAAAACTCAAAACTCATTCACAATTTAGATGCCAAAAGAATATCCCCTACCCTATTCCACCTTCATGATATTACTAGAAGTATCTGAATCATCGGCACGCTCCGATTCTGAATCAGATTCCCCAATTGAAATAATGAAAGGAGGAATATTTTCAAATGATAGATTTCCCAAATGTTTTGTCCAGTCTTCCCAAATAAGTTTTTCACAATGCTCACAGAAATTTTGCCATATGTCGGGGGTACATTTTGAAAGAGCCTCACGCCATAAATTTGCAACCTTGTCTTTCGATTTTGGCTGCGAATTTATGTGCTTATTGTAATAGGTCTTACAAAACCCCCACGCCATTTCAATTGGGTTGTATTGACAATGGTATGGAGGCAATCGAAGAACCTCATATTTGCGCTTTTTCAAAATTTCTTGAGTTACGTATCTTTCATTTCCGTCTGCTGTAAAAGGTTTAATTAACTCCCAAAATTTTTTCTTAGTAATTTTGCCCTGAATTTCGACATTGTGGTGGTTAATCAACCATTCCTGCAATACACCTTTTTTGCAAGAAAATGTGGGTGGCTTGTCAAACTGCACTGAATGATAGGGTGCGTTGTCCATAACCACGACAAATTTTCCTTACAACTTGTCCAAAGTAGGAATCAGCTGATTAACCAAGCAATTTTAAAAAATTTCCCCATTCATAGTTTTATGATAGTCCCTGTCGTTGTTCTTTGAGTCTAGTAACAAGTCGCACCCTCCCAAAAAGCCTAAATTATATCCCGCATTCAAAATCGTGAACCTCTTCCCCTCACTTTTAATGTTGACTGGGTTGCTTTTAAGATCGGTTTCATTTACCCATTGACGACTCGCGGATCCATTTTGATAGATCCACGTTTCGGCTAGGTACACGAATGTCACATTTTCAGTAGAATTTTGATATTGGAGAAATTGTCTCAAAAATTTAATTTTGGATGCAACGACGTGTTTTTGTTCACATAAAATTTTGCGTCCATTCACCATATTGTGTTTGTAACCCATTGATTTAATAATTTTGAATAAAGTAGTCCTGCCCCCCATGCATTGATTGGAAAGTTACTTTTAAAAAATAACGCGTTCCCGTTACACGTTAATCATTAATAAAAGTAACGCGTTGCCGTCACACGTTACCTATTTTCAAAAGTAACGCGTTCTCGTTACAAGTTACTTTCGCAAGTAACGCGTTACTATAGACGTTTCTTAACTTTTTTTAAATTTTATTTAATTACTCTTTTTCTTTGAGATTTGGTTTACTGTGAATGTAACTTACCTACTTTAAAATTCTAAAAGAATAATAATACAGTAGGTGCTCATTAGTCATTAGTCATTTTCTTGGTAAGATAAAATAAATTGTATTGAATGTAATTGTTTGCAACTACAGTAAGTAGCCATTAGCCACAGGGTATGTATGACTAAGCAAATTGTTTTGTGATAAGATTTTACATTTGAACATTAGCAGCCTCGAATACAATTGGGGGATTAGAGATTATACAGTTTATGACCTACGTCCCTCTTAGACGGTATCTGGCAGATACATTTTCTGAACTTTATGAATTCGCAAAACATCGTAAAATTTTAACTGTGTATGTGTAGGCAAATACTTTAATATATTAATACAGGAAACTTGGCCGAAAAACTCGTGACACTGACTGCAGCGATCCGTGCGGCTTGGTGGGCCACTAAGATTTGTATTTGGCAGCTGTCGAAAATATTTGTGGCACATTTAAAGCAAATGCCATTTACTTTCTTATAGCAAAACCCTTATTTAATTAATAATATTTGATAATTATGATATTTTACTTTACTTTGTACGTTTAATAAATTTATAACATTTTGTGGGGTTAGGTTTTTAACTATTAAAATAAATTTAAAACAGTAATCTGTAAATTTATTATCCAAATTTACTGAAACTTGCCCACCGAACTGCTTAGATGACGCCACTATCAATGTCTCGCATTTCATCATGCAAAACTTATATGAGTTTCCTGTATTAATATATTAAAGTATTTGGTGTAGGTTAGGTACCTACCGCATTTTGTAGGTTGTTAAAAATTATTTTGTTTACAGTTTACACCAATAAATCGATTTAAATTTAATGATTTTTTTAAATAAAAGGAAACAATTAAAAGTAACGTCAAAGTAACGTCTAATACGTTACTCGTTACCAACAAAAATAACGCGTTCCCGTTACTAGTTCTTTGTCTACAAAAGTAACGCGTTCCCGTTACACGTTTCTAAAAAAGTAACGCGTTACCTGTAACGTCGTTACTTTTAACGCGTTACATCCAATCACTGCCCCCTTGTATTCCAAATTTTCGCGAGAGTCAGCCAAGAGTTTGTCGAGAGTAAAATGTTCATTATTCAGATGATACTGCCAAATTTGTCATTGCAAATCTTTTCTAAACGTGTAATTTAAGAAAACGTCCGTCTTAGTACGTTTACTACAAATGGATGATTTCAAAACGTCCTGTCCTTGTGAAAAAATGTCCCTTATAGAACGCTCAAACACCTAAAATTATAAGTAATTTGCAATTGCATATTTAAGAAATAATACATGCTTACCCCAAATATATCAATTAATCGACTTGTAATGGTAAATCATGTGAAGTCTGGCCTATGTCTTTTATAGTGGTTGAAAGCTTTCACAATTTGCACTTTAGTCACTTTGTTAAAACTTTCACCATTCTGACAATTAAGTAGGTATATTATGTGTTTTATTATTTCTAAACTTACTAGATTATTTTAGAAAAGTAGAGGACCCTAGAGCTGGCAACTGGCCAATTTCATTTTGACATTGCTAGAAATCAATCAAATAATATTTAAGAAATACAACTTAAGAAAAAAATAACAGCCTGCTGGATGGCAAATCAATCCTGAATAGATTATAATAGTTTATTATAATTCCACAAAACTATATCCGTCCGTCCAACTCCGCACTGGTAGGTAAACAAACTTTGGTGTTGCGAACCCAGATATTATTTTCACCTATATATACATATGTATTCGGTAGCGACGGACGGGACTTTAGACACGGCATAAAGAAGCCGTTGCCAACTGACACTATTAATATTCATTGCCAACTATCAACAAAACGTTACCAAATCTTTTTTAGTAAGTTTTCGTGACTGATTCGTGGGAAGGTATTAGAATTTTAATATTTCTAACTTTATTATTATCATCCATGTTCCTAGTCAAATAATAGATATATATTATTTTTAATATTCACCCGAAATGCTTTTACAAGAATGTATTTCGAGAAATAACCAACAAAATATTTATTTCTGTAATCATAACCTGTAAATATATTTGTTTTTCAGGTTCACAATGGCAAAGTCGAAGAATCACACAAATCATAATCAAAGTGAGTACAGCATAAAATTTAAGTGATAATTTGAATATACTAATGCCGGTATTTTCGTGTAGGTCGTAAAGCCCATCGTAATGGCATCAAGAAACCCAAACGATTCAGGCATGAATCCACCTTAGGCGTAAGTAACATGTTTAATCTACTTAACGTAAATCAATGCCGTTGATTTGTAGATGGATGCCAAATTCTTGAGGAACCAAAAGTTTTCAAAGAAACACAATTTGAACACAAAACAGCAGTTGAAACGGGCTGCGGAGAGAAAAACTGCCAAAGACGTAAAAGGCAAGAAATAGATAGGCAAAATGGCTTGTAATATTAAATAAAATAAATGTTTCTTTTCTTAAAGTTTTTGCTTTAAAAAAAAAAAGTTGTACATACATATAGTAATGGAATTAGTCTGCCAGTTCCCAATCAATTCAGTTAAGCTATTACATTTGGATTGTTATCTATGCTTGTCACGGTTATAGTTGCACTTCCCAAGAAATATCTGTCGAGCAACAACTAGAATCACTGCTGTTAGTGTGTACCCTTAAGCCATTTTCGGAGAGCCCACCCTGCCCTGATTTTCTGGAGTTCTCTTATTAGGGCTTTCTCCAGGAGGGGTTTTTTGCACTCGCTGCATATCCACAGTTTAGGATTTGTATTCCTCCCATTCACCGGTTGAAAGGCCTTCTGCCCTCAGAGTAGCTAGTTTATGATCCCACGTTGTTCTCTACTCTTCTTCAGGGGCAGCCATGTTCACAGACTAATGATTTCCGATGATATTAAGTTCTATAGAGCCCCTAGCTGCGGGTTCTAGGGGTTCCTGTTCCATCTCTCCTCAGATCGGGATACTTCTTGATTGTATGTTGTTCAACAGTGATAGCTCTTGCAAAGCTTGCTATACGCAAATGATGTACCGATAGTTATATCAATATCCTCCCTCCTCATACTTGTTATAAAGGTGGGTTTATTATTGCAGTTTCGTACTTTTAGGTTATTAGTAAAGGTAAATTCTAGAAGTGACTCACATTTATTACTTATCCCAGTGCTGCCCCATACCAGATGGTGGGCATTGGCTGCACACTCAAGCACTAGTTGGAAGAAAATTTTGATTCTAATCTGTTGTAATTTAACAGCTAGAAATATGGGGAATCCGAATCCCTAATGGCCTGTTACTTTTCGGGCTGCAAATTTCAAACATTATCAGTAGAATTAAAATTTATCAGTAACTTTAATAGTGGCGAGTAGCGGTAATTGCGACAGTTTTTTAATAGTTGGCCTTTAGTGCCAAGTATCATACCAGACTTGGCATAAAGAAATTCGAAAAAATCACACATGTTTATACAAGTGTTGTTGCTTATAATAAATATACAAAAACATTACGATCATCTCCAACAATGTATAAAAAAATATTTTTTTAAATGATGTACGTATGTTACATTTGCCCCTCTCATTGGGGTAAATGCAACAATGGCCTGGTATGTGTAACTAGTTCTACACATTATATTGAATGGGGGCAAATGTAAAAGGAGTGTTTATTACCTAAAATTTGGTGCATAATTGACCAAAATATGTTTATACATAAGAGAGATATGAGCATTTATATCCAAAATCAGCATATAAAGTCAAAAGCACAATTATTCTACATATGTATAAACTCTTATTAAAGCAAAGGTACCTATGCCAGGAACACAAAATAATGTTTTTATTCAAAAAGGTTAGAAAAAACTAAACAACTTAAAGGTTACATTCTTTAAATAATGAGGCCGAAAATTCCATAAATACTCTCTTGATAATGGTGGGGCAAGGCATTTTTTTTATGTCTTCATCAGATACGGTTTCGGTGTCGGCAAATACGGGCCACACAAATTTAATGTTATAATCACCACCGCTGGACTTTTTAACGTATTTAACATCCCATCCTTCATCACTAGAGCCTATCACTTGCCCAACGAAATGTTTAATGGTTTTTTTCGTACAATATTGAACCAACACCCACTTATTAATGCCAACTTCATCATCTTCTCTAACTTCTTGTTCTCCAACTTCTTCCTCTCTAACTTCTTCTTCCAATTCGTCCAAGTCTTCATCAATTGAATCTAAGATTCTTTCTTTATTTGATCGTTTTTTTCTATTTGACAACTTACGCATGTCGTCCTTTTTCTTGATTCTTTCTACAACTTGTAACTGCGTAATAACTTCGGCGCCGGCACAAACTCGTTTGCGACGTTACTTTTGAGGCGGTTGTATTTGATGTATAGTGGATAAAATTAGTTTATCTAAACTTTCGTTACTGTTGTTCCTAGGTTCTTCGACTTTTGAAGATGTTGAAGGCACTGAATTATTTTGGACATTAAAGTCTTCGATGGCTGACGATGTAGAAAGCACTGGAGCATTATTACTACCGTTTTCATTCAAATTGTCAGAAACATGGTTCTTTTGTTGTTTTGCATTGCGCCAACGTTCTAAAGCATCAGGCTGAAACTTATCATCTCCAATGACTTTGCTGTTAAAAGGATGTATTCCTCCTTTTCGAAAACCAGTTTTAATCGTTTGTTCTGTAACATCGGTCCAAGTGTTTCTTAAAAATTTCATAAATATTGACTTTGGTAGTTTCCTACCCACATTTTGTCGCTGCCAAGCCACCAACTTCTCATTCCATTTGCTTTTGAATGATTTGAATACGGATAGGTCTAGCGGCTGCAAAAGATGACTAGTTTGGGGGGGGGGCAGTTTTAAAATCACAATATTTTCTTGGATAACCCCTGATATGAGTTGTTCAACGATATGCGTAGAATGTCCATCATATATTATTAAAACTGGTAGTTCTTCACTAAGAGTGGGCAAATACTTTAATACCTATAGGCGATTCAAATTAACTTTTCCCTCGCGCACACAACCAGCTGTTTTAGGTGAAACACAGTCTCACTCGCCAGCAGGTTGTAAATAAATCGTTGCGCGGTGTAGTGATTTAGTGAATATGTGTATTTTCTGTTCTTGTTCGATTTTGGCCGTAATTATGAGTGACAATAATTTATTTATAATTATTATTTATATTATATTATATTATTTATAATGCGAGTAAGTCCGAATTCGACAACACAGACAATTAGAACATTGTAAAATAATTTCTGTACCGGGTGGCCAACTAAGAATGGACGCCGGCTGTATCTCAGAAACTACTTATCGTATAACTTTGGGAAAAAAATACTGATAGGTAAATCGGCCAAGAGAAATCGCTGGAAATTATTTTCAAGTTCGTAGGATGACCGCTAGGGGTCGCAATTGCTATGACCAATCAGAAAATGGGATTTTTCTCAAAAATATGCCAAATTAAGAGGTATTTTAAATAGTGGCATTGTAATCTTTGTAAAATTTGCAATCTTTTTTATATAACCCACTTTGCTCTGTCTTTGCAAATAAAGTGGTGGGGGAAGGTTAAACTTTCTTTTCTTCAATAAGGATAACTCCGGTGTGGGTTAACAGAATTAAACAAACTAGGGCTCGTTTGAAAGAGATTTTATTACTGAATAATCTGCAATATATACTGTTCCTGAACTTATTTTACCGTGGTAGCTAGAGGGCGCTGTTTGACATCGTAACCGTTA